>CAKAJE020001889.1:0-44675 GCA_916610135.2 Macropis europaea
TCGGGTCTCTGATTGCCCTATCATAGAAGTTTAATAGTGCATTTTACTCGCCATTCCACGCGCTTTAAGATGCCGCCTAGCCCAGTACGCTATCTGAAATAGGAGCTACGTAAGTTGAACGAATGTGACAGAATTACGCTGATTTCTTATATTAACCGTAATATAAAATGATCTAATCGGGCCTCTGTTTGCCTTATCCTAGAAGTTTAATAGTGCATTTTACTCGCCACTTCATGCGCTTTGAGATGCCTCTTAGCCCAATACGCTATCTGAAATAGGAGCTACGTAAGTTGAACAAATGTGATAGAATTTCGCTGAATTCTTATATTAACCAAATATAAAATGATCTAATCCGGTCTCTGTTTGCCCTACCCTAGAAGTTTAATAGTGCATTTTACTCGCCATTCCACGCGGTTTAAGTTGCCGCCTAGCCCAGTACGCTATCTGAAATAGGAGCTACGTAACTTGAACAAATGTGACAGAATTACGCTGAATTCTTATATTAACCGTAATATAAAATGATCTAATCGGGTCTCTGTTTGCCCTACCCTAGAACTTTAATAGTGCATTTTACTCGCCATTTCATGCGCTTTGAGATGCCGCTTAGCCGAATACGCTAACTGAAATAGGAGCGACGTAAATTGAACAAATGTGAGAGAATTTCTGTGAATCCTTATATTAACATTAATGTAAAATGATCTAATCGGGTCTCTGTATGCCCTACCATAGAAATCTAATAGTGCATTTTACTCGCCATTTCATGCGCTTTGAGATGCCGCTTAGCCCAATACGCTAACTGAAATAGGAGCGACGTAAATTGAACAAATGCGATAGAGTTTCCCTGAAATCTTATATTAAACAAAATATAAAATGATCTAATCGGGTCTCTGCTTGCCCTACCCTAGAAGTTTAATAGTGCATTTTACTCGCCATTTCATGCGCTTTGAGATGCCGCTTAGCCCAATACGCTATGTGAAATAGGAGCGACGTAAATTGAACAAATGTGATAGAATTTTGCTGAATTCTTAAATTAACCATAACATAAAATGATCTAATCGGGTCTCTGTTTGACCTACCCTAGAAGTTTAATAGGGCATTTAACTCGCCATTTCATGTGCTTTGAGATGCCGCATAGCCCAATACGCTATCTGGAATAGGAGCGACGTAAATTGATCAAATGTGATAGAATTTCCCTGAATTCTTTTATTAACCTTAATGTAAAATGATCTAATCGGGTCTCTGTTCGCCGTACCATAGAAGTCTAATAGTGCATTTCACTCGCCATTTCATGCGCTTTGAGATGCCGCTTAGCCCAATACGCTATCTGAAATAGGAGCGACGTAAATTGAACAAATGTGATAGAATTTTGCTGAATTCTTAAATTAACCCTAATATTAGATGATGTAATCGGGTCTCTGCTTGCCCTACCCTAGAAGTTTAATAGTGCATTTTACTCGCCATTTCATGCGCTTTGGGATGCCGCTTAGCCCAATACGCTATCTGAAATAGGAGCGACGTAAATTGAACAAATGTGATAGAATTTCGCTGAATTCTTAAATTAACCATAATATAAAATGATCTAATCGGGTCTCTGTTTGCCCTACCCTAGAAGTTTAATAGTGCATTTTACTCGCCATTTCTTGCGCTTTGAGATGCCACTTAGTACAAGTCGCTATCTGAAATAGGAGCGATGTAAATTGAACAAATGTGATAGAATTTCGCTGAATTCTTATATTAACCTTAATGTAAAATGATCTAATCTCTCAGCTCTTTGTTCGCCCTACCCAAGAAGTTTAATAGTGCATTTCACTCGTCATTTCATGCGCTTTGCGATGCCGCTTAGCCCAATAAGCTATCTGAAATTGGAGCGACGTATATTGAACAAATGTGATAGAATTTCGCTGAATTCTTATATTAACCAAAATATAAAATGATCTAATCGGGTCTCTGATTGCCCTATCATAGAAGTTTAATAGTGCATTTTACTCGCCATTTCATGCGCTTTGAGATGCCTCTTAGCCCAATACGCTATCTGAAATAGGAGCGACGTAAATTGAACAAATGTGATAGAATTTCGCTGAATTCTTATATTAACCAAAATATAAAATGATCTAATCCGGTCTCTGTTTGCCCTACCCTAGAAGTTGAATAGTGCATTGTACGAGCCATTTCTTGCGCTTTGAGATGCAGCTTAGGCCAATACGCTATCTGAAATAGGAGCGACGTAAATTGAACAAATGTGATAGAATTTCGCTGAATACTTATATTAACCAAAATATGAAATGATCTTATCGGGTCTCTGATTGCCCTACCCTAGAAGTTTAATAGTGCATTTTACTCGCCCTTTCGTGCGCTGTGAGATGCCGCTTAGCCCAATACGCTATCTGAAATAGGAGCGTCGTAAATTGAACAAATGTGATAGAATTTCGCTGAATTCTTATATTAACCAAAATATAAAATGATCTAATCGGTTCTCTGATTGCCCTACCCTCGAAGTTTAATAGTGCATTTTACTCGCCATTTCATGCGCTTTGAGATGCCGCTTAGCCCAATACGCTATCTGAAATAGGAGCGACGTAAATTAAACAAATGTGATAGAACTTCGCTGAATTCTTATATTAACCATAATATAAAATGATCTAATCGGATCTCTGATTGCCCTACCCTAGAAGTTTAATAGTGCATTTTACTCACCATTCCACGCGCTTTCAGTTGCCGCCTAGCCCAGTACGCTATCTGAAATAGGAGCTACGTAAGTTGAACAAATGTCACAGAATTACGCTGAATTCTTATATTAACCAAAATATAAAATGTTCTAATCGGGTCTCTGATTGCCCTATCATAGAAGTTTAATGGTGCATTTTACTCGCCATTCCACGCGCTTTAAGATGCCGCCTAGCCCAGTACGCTATCTGAAATTGAGCTACGTAACTTGAACAAATGTGACAGAATTACGCTGAATTCTTATATTAACCGTAATATAAAATGATCTAATCGGGTCTCTGTTTGCCCTACCCTAGAACTTTAATAGTGCATTTTACTCGCCATTTCATGCGCTGTGAGATGCCGCTTAGCCGAATACGCTAACAGAAATAGGAGCGACGTAAATTTAACAAATGTGATAGAATTTTGCTGAATTCTTAAATTAACCATAATATAAAATCATCTAATCGGGTCTCTGTTCGCCCTACCATAGAAGTCTAATAGTGCATTTCACTCGCCACTCCACGCGCTTTAAGATGCCGCCGAGCCCAGTACCCTATCTGAAATAGTAACGACGTAAATTGAACAAATGTGATAGAATTTTTCTGAATTCTTAAATTAACCATAATATAAAATGATCTAATCGGGTCTCTGTTTGCCCTACGCTAGAAGTTTAATAGTGCATTTTACTCGCCATTTCTTGCGCTTTGAGATGCCACTTAGTACAAGTCGCTATCTGAAATAGGAGCGATGTAAATTGAACAAATGTGATAGAATTTCGCTGAATTCTTATATTAACCTTAATGTAAAATGATCTAATCTCTCAGCTCTTTGTTCGCCCTACCCAAGAAGTTTAATAGTGCATTTCACTCGTCATTTCATGCGCTTTGCGATGCCGCTTAGCCCAATACGCTATCTGAAATAGGAGCTACGTAAATTGAACAAATGTGATAGAATTTCGCTGAATTCTTATATTAACCAAAATATAAAATGATCTAATCCGTCTCTGTTTGCCCTACCCTAGAAGTTTAATAGTGCATTTTACGAGCCATTTCTTGCCCTTTGAGATGCCGCTTAGCCCAATACGCTATCTGAAATAGGAGCGACGTAAATTGAACAAATGTGATAGCATTTCGCTGAATTCTTATATTAACCAAAATATGAAATGATCTTATCGGGTCTCTGATTGCCCTACCCTAGAAGTTTAATAGTGCATTTTACTCGCCCTTTCGTGCGCTGTGAGATGCCGCTTAGCCCAATACGCTATCTGAAATAGGAGCGACGTAAATTGAACAAATGTGATAGAATTTCGCTGAATTCTTATATTAACCGTAATATAAAATGATCTAATCGGGTATCTGTTTGCCTTACCCTAGAAGTTTAATAGTGCATTTTAATCGCCATTTCATGGGCTTTGAGATGCCGCTTAGCCCAATACGCTATCTGAAATAGGAGCGACGTAAATTGAACAAATGTGATAGAATTTCGGTGAATTCTTAAATTAACCATAATATAAAATGATCTAATCGGGTCTCTGTTTGCCCTACCCTAGAAGTGTAATAGTGCATTTTACTCGCCATTCCACGCGCTTTAAGATGCCGCTTAGCCCAATACGCTATCTGAAATAGGAGCGACGTAAATGGAACAAATGTGATAGAATATCGCTGAATTCTTAAATTAACCATAACATAAAATGATCTTATCGGGTCTCTGTTTGCCCTACCCTAGAAGTTTATTAGTGCATTTTACTCCACATTTCTTGCGCTTTGAGATGCCGCTGAGCCCAATACGCTATCTGAAATATCAGCGACGTAAATTGAACAAATGTGAGAGAATTTCGCTGAATTCTTATATTAACCAAAATATAAAATGATGTAATCGGGTCTCTGATTGCCCGATCATAGAAGTTTAGTAGTGCATTTTACTCGCCCTTCCACGCGCTTTGAGATTCCGCCTAGCCCAGTACGCTATCTGAAATAGGAACGACGTAAATTGAACAAATGTGACTGAATTTTTCTGAATTCTTAAATTAACCATAATATAAAATGATTTAACCGGGTCTTTGTTCGCCCTACCCTAGAAGTTTAATAGTGCATTTTACTCGCCATTTCATGCGCTTTGAGATGCCGCTTAGCCCAATACGCTATCTGAAATAGGAGCGACCTGAATTGAACAAATGTGATAGAATTTCGCTGAATTCTTTTATTAACCATAATGTAATATGATCTAATCGGGTCTCTGTTTGCCTTACCCTAGAAGTTTAATAGTGCATTTTACTCGCCATTTCATGCGCTTTGAGGTGCCGCTTAGCCCAATATGCTATCTGAAATAGGAGCGACGTAAATTGAACAAATGTGATAGAATTTCCCTGAAATCTTATATAAAACAAAATATAAAATGATCTAATCGGGTCTCTGATTGCCCTATCATGGATGATTAGTAGTGTATTTTACTCACCCTTCCACGCGCTTTAAGATGCCGCCTAGCCCAGTACGCTATCTGAAATAGGAGCGACGTAAACTGAACAAATGTGATAGAATTTTGCTGAATTCTTCAATTAACCATAATATAAAATGATCTAATCGGATTTCTGTTTGCCCTATCCTAGAAGTTTAGTAGTGCATTTTACTCGCCCTTCCACGCGCTTTAAGATGCCGCCTAGCCCTGTACGCTATCTGAAATAGGAGCGACGAAAGTTGAGCAAATGTGATAGAATTACGCTGCATTCTTATATTAACCGTAATATAAAATGATCTAATCGGGTCTCTGTTTGCCCTACCCTAGAAGTTTAGTAGTGCATTTTACTCGCCCTTCCACGCGCTTTAAGATGCCGCCTAGCCCAGTACGCTATCTGAAATAGGAGCGACGTAAGTTGAACAAATGTGATAGAATTACGCTGAATTCTTATATTAACCGTAATATAAAATGATCTAATCGGGTATCTGTTTGCCTTACCCTAGAAGTTTAATAGTGCATTTTAATCGCCACTTCATGGGCTTTGAGATGCCGCTTAGCCCAATACGCTATCTGAAATAGGAGCGACGTAAATTGAACAAATGTGAAAGAATTTCGGTGAATTCTTAAATTAACCATAATATAAAATGATCTAATCGGGTCTCTGTTTGCCCTACCCTAGAAGTGGAATAGTGCATTTTACTCGCCATTCCACGCGCTTTAAGATGCCGCTTAGCCCAATACGCTATCTGAAATAGGAGCGACGTAAATGGAACAAATGTGATAGAATTTCGCTGAATTCTTAAATTAACCATAATATAAAATGATCTAATGGGGTCTCTGTTTGCCCTACCCTAGAAGTTTAATAGTGCATTTTACTCCACATTTCTTGCGCTTTGAGATGCCGCTGAGCCCAATACGCTATCTGAAATAGGACCGACGTAAATTGAACAAATGTGATAGAATTTCGCTGAATTCTTAAATTAACCATAATATAAAATGATCTAATGGGGTCTCTGTTTGCCCTACCCTAGAAGTTTAATAGTGCATTTTACTCGCCATTTCTTGCGCTTTGAGATGCCACTTAGTACAAGTCGCTATCTGAAATACGAGCGATGTAAATTGAACAAATGTGATAGAATTTCGCTGAATTCTTATATTAACCTTAATGTAAAATGATCTAATCTCTCAGCTCTTTGTTCGCCCTACCCAAGAAGTTTAATAGTGCATTTCACTCGTCATTTCATGCGCTTTGCGATGCCGCTTAGCCCAATAAGCTATCTGAAATTGGAGCGACGTATATTGAACAAATGTGATAGAATTTCGCTGAATTCTTATATTAACCAAAATATAAAATGATCTAATCGGGTCTCTGATTGCCCTATCATAGAAGTTTAATAGTGCATTTTACTCGCCATTTCATGCGCTTTGAGATGCCTCTTAGCCCAATACGCTATCTGAAATAGGAGCGACGTAAATTGAACAAATGTGATAGAATTTCGCTGAATTCTTATATTAACCAAAATATAAAATGATCTAATCCGGTCTCTGTTTGCCCTACCCTAGAAGTTGAATAGTGCATTGTACGAGCCATTTCTTGCGCTTTGAGATGCAGCTTAGGCCAATACGCTATCTGAAATAGGAGCGACGTAAATTGAACAAATGTGATAGAATTTCGCTGAATACTTATATTAACCAAAATATGAAATGATCTTATCGGGTCTCTGATTGCCCTACCCTAGAAGTTTAATAGTGCATTTTACTCGCCCTTTCGTGCGCTGTGAGATGCCGCTTAGCCCAATACGCTATCTGAAATAGGAGCGACGTAAATTGAACAAATGTGATAGAATTTCGCTGGATTCTTATATTAACCAAAATATAAAATGATCTAATCGGGTCTCTGATTGCCCTATCATAGAAGTTTAATAGTGCATTTTACTCGCCATTCCACGCGCTTTAAGTTGCCGCCTAGCCCAGTACGCTATCTGAAATAGGAGCTACGTAAGTTGAACAAATGTCACAGAATTACGCTGAATTCTTATGTTAACCGTAATATAAAATGATCTAATCGGGTCTCTGTTTGCCTTATCCTAGAAGTTTAAGAGTGCATTTTACTCGCCATTTCATGCGCTTTGAGATGCCGCTTAGCCCAATACGCTATCTGAAATAGGAGCGACGTAAATTGAACAAATGTGATAGAATTTCGCTGAATTCTTATATTAACCAAAATATAAAATGATCTAATCGGGTCTCTGATTGCCTTACCCTAGAAGTTTAATAGTGCATTTTACTCGCAATTTCATGCGCTTTGAGATGCCGCTTAGCCCAATACGCTATCTGAAATAGGAGCGTCGTAAATTGAACAAATGTGATAGAATTTCGCTGAATTCTTATATTAACCAAAATATAAAATGATCTAATCGGTTCTCTGATTGCCCTACCCTCGAAGTTTAATAGTGCATTTTACTCGCCATTTCAAGCGCTTTGAGATGCCGCTTAGCCCAATACGCTATCTGAAATAGGAGCGACGTAAATTAAACAAATGTGATAGAACTTCGCTGAATTCTTATATTAACCATAATATAAAATGATCTAATCGGATCTCTGATTGCCCTACCCTAGAAGTTTAATAGTGCATTTTACTCACCATTCCACGCGCTTTCAGTTGCCGCCTAGCCCAGTACGCTATCTGAAATAGGAGCTACGTAAGTTGAACAAATGTCACAGAATTACGCTGAATTCTTATATTAACCAAAATATAAAATGATCTAATCGGGTCTCTGATTGCCCTATCATAGAAGTTTAATAGTGCATTTTACTCGCCATTCCACGCGCTTTAAGATGCCGCCTAGCCCAGTACGCTATCTGAAATAGGAGCTACGTAAGTTGAACGAATGTGACAGAATTACGCTGATTTCTTATATTAACCGTAATATAAAATGATCTAATCGGGCCTCTGTTTGCCTTATCCTAGAAGTTTAATAGTGCATTTTACTCGCCATTTCATGCGCTTTGAGATGCCTCTTAGCCAATACGCTATCTGAAATAGGAGCTACGTAAGTTGAACAAATGTGATAGAATTTCGCAGAATTCTTATATTAACCAAAATATAAAATGATCTAATCCGGTCTCTGTTTGCCCTACCCTAGAAGTTTAATAGTGCATTTTACTCGCCATTCCACGCGGTTTAAGTTGCCGCCTAGCCCAGTACGCTATCTGAAATAGGAGCGACGTAAATTAAACAAATGTGATAGAACTTCGCTGAATTCTTATATTAACCATAATATAAAATGATCTAATCGGATCTCTGATTGCCCTACCCTAGAAGTTTAATAGTGCATTTTACTCACCATTCCACGCGCTTTCAGTTGCCGCCTAGCCCAGTACGCTATCTGAAATAGGAGCTACGTAAGTTGAACAAATGTCACAGAATTACGCTGAATTCTTATATTAACCAAAATATAAAATGATCTAATCGGGTCTCTGATTGCCCTATCATAGAAGTTTAATGGTGCATTTTACTCGCCATTCCACGCGCTTTAAGATGCCGCCTAGCCCAGTACGCTATCTGAAATTGGAGCTACGTAACTTGAACAAATGTGACAGAATTACGCTGAATTCTTATATTAACCGTAATATAAAATGATCTAATCGGGTCTCTGTTTGCCCTACCCTAGAACTTTAATAGTGCATTTTACTCGCCATTTCATGCGCTGTGAGATGCCGCTTAGCCGAATACGCTAACAGAAATAGGAGCGACGTAAATTGAACAAATGTGATAGAATTTTGCTGAATTCTTAAATTAACCATAATATAAAATGATCTAATCGGGTCTCTGTTCGCCCTACCATAGAAGTCTAATAGTGCATTTCACTCGCCACTCCACGCGCTTTAAGATGCCGCCGAGCCCAGTACCCTATCTGAAATAGTAACGACGTAAATTGAACAAATGTGATAGAATTTTTCTGAATTCTTAAATTAACCATAATATAAAATGATCTAATCGGGTCTCTGTTTGCCCTACGCTAGAAGTTTAATAGTGCATTTTACTCGCCATTTCTTGCGCTTTGAGATGCCACTTAGTACAAGTCGCTATCTGAAATAGGAGCGATGTAAATTGAACAAATGTGATAGAATTTCGCTGAATTCTTATATTAACCTTAATGTAAAATGATCTAATCTCTCAGCTCTTTGTTCGCCCTACCCAAGAAGTTTAATAGTGCATTTCACTCGTCATTTCATGCGCTTTGCGATGCCGCTTAGCCCAATACGCTATCTGAAATAGGAGCTACGTAAATTGAACAAATGTGATAGAATTTCGCTGAATTCTTATATTAACCAAAATATAAAATGATCTAATCCGGTCTCTGTTTGCCCTACCCTAGAAGTTTAATAGTGCATTTTACGAGCCATTTCTTGCCCTTTGAGATGCCGCTTAGCCCAATACGCTATCTGAAATAGGAGCGACGTAAATTGAACAAATGTGATAGCATTTCGCTGAATTCTTATATTAACCAAAATATGAAATGATCTTATCGGGTCTCTGATTGCCCTACCCTAGAAGTTTAATAGTGCATTTTACTCGCCCTTTCGTGCGCTGTGAGATGCCGCTTAGCCCAATACGCTATCTGAAATAGGAGCGACGTAAATTGAACAAATGTGATAGAATTTCGCTGAATTCTTATATTAACCAAAATATAAAATGATCTAATCGGGTCTCTGATTGCCCTACCCTAGAAGTTTAATAGTGCATTTTACTCGCCATTTCATGCGCTTTGAGATGCCGCTTAGCCCAATACGCTATCTGAAATAGGAGCGACGTAAATTGAACAAATGTGATAGAATTTCGCTGAATTCTTATATTAACCAAAATATAAAGTGATCTAATCGGGTCTCTGATTGCCCTACCCTAGAAGTTTAATAGTGCATTTTACTCGACATTTCATGCGCTTTGAGATGCCGCCTAGCCCAATACGCTATCTGAAATAGGAGCGACGTAAATTAAACAAATGTGATAGAACTTCGCTGAATTCTTATATTAACCATAATATAAAATGATCTAATCGGGTCTCTGATTGCCCTACCCTAGAAGTTTAATAGTGCATTTTACTCACCATTCCACGCGCTTTAAGTTGCCGCCTAGCCCAGTACGCTATCTGAAATAGGAGCTACGTAAGTTGAACAAATGTCACAGAATTACGCTGAATTCTTATATTAACCGTAATATAAAATGATCTAATCGGGTCTCTGTTTGCCTTATCCTAGAAGTTTAATAGTGCATTTTGCTCTTCAATACATGCGCTTTGCGATGCCTCTTAGCCCAATAAGCTATCTGAAATAGGAGCGACGTAAATTGAACAAATGTGATAGAATTTCGCTGAATTCTTATATTAACCAAAATATAAAATGATCTAATCCGGTCTCTGTTTGCCCTACCCTAGAAGTTTAATAGTGCATTTTACGAGCCATTTCTTGCGCTTTGAGATGCAGCTTAGCCCAATACGCTATCTGAAATAGGAGCGACGTAAATTGAACAAATGTGATAGAATTTCGCTGAATTCTTATATTAACCAAAATATGAAATGATCTTATCGGGTCTCTGATTGCCCTACCCTAGAAGTTTAATAGTGCATTTTACTCGCCCTTTCGTGCGCTGTGAGATGCCGCTTAGCCCAATACGCTATCTGAAATAGGAGCGACGTAAATTGAACAAATGTGATAGAATTTCGCTGAATTCTTATATTAACCAAAATATAAAATGATCTAATCGGGTCTCTGATTGCCCTACCCTAGAAGTTTAATAGTGCATTTTACTCGCCATTTCATGCGCTTTGAGATGCCGCTTAGCCCAATACGCTATCTGAAATAGGAGCGACGTAAATTGAACAAATGTGATAGAATTTCGCTGAATTCTTATATTAACCAAAATATAAAATGATCTAATCGGGTCTCTGATTGCCCTACCCTAGAAGTTGAATAGTGCATTGTACGAGCCATTTCTTGCGCTTTGAGATGCCGCTTAGCCCAATACGCTATCTGAAATAGGAGCGACGTAAATTGAACAAATGTGATAGAATTTCGCTGAATTCTTATATTAACCAAAATATAAAATGATCTAATCGGGTCTCTGATTGCCTTACCCTAGAAGTTTAATAGTGCATTTTACTCGCAATTTCATGCGCTTTGAGATGCCGCTTAGCCCAATACGCTATCTGAAATAGGAGCGACGTAAATTGAACAAATGTGATAGAATTTCGCTGAATTCTTATATTAACCAAAATATAAAATGATCTAATCGGGTCTCTGATTGCCTTACCCTAGAAGTTTAATAGTGCATTTTACTCGCAATTTCATGCGCTTTGAGATGCCGCTTAGCCCAATACGCTATCTGAAATAGGAGCGTCGTAAATTGAACAAATGTGATAGAATTTCGCTGAATTCTTATATTAACCAAAATATAAAATGATCTAATCGGTTCTCTGATTGCCCTACCCTCGAAGTTTAATAGTGCATTTTACTCGCCATTTCAAGCGCTTTGAGATGCCGCTTAGCCCAATACGCTATCTGAAATAGGAGCGACGTAAATTAAACAAATGTGATAGAACTTCGCTGAATTCTTATATTAACCATAATATAAAATGATCTAATCGGATCTCTGATTGCCCTACCCTAGAAGTTTAATAGTGCATTTTACTCACCATTCCACGCGCTTTCAGTTGCCGCCTAGCCCAGTACGCTATCTGAAATAGGAGCTACGTAAGTTGAACAAATGTCACAGAATTACGCTGAATTCTTATATTAACCAAAATATAAAATGATCTAATCGGGTCTCTGATTGCCCTATCATAGAAGTTTAATAGTGCATTTTACTCGCCATTCCACGCGCTTTAAGATGCCGCCTAGCCCAGTACGCTATCTGAAATAGGAGCTACGTAAGTTGAACGAATGTGACAGAATTACGCTGATTTCTTATATTAACCGTAATATAAAATGATCTAATCGGGCCTCTGTTTGCCTTATCCTAGAAGTTTAATAGTGCATTTTACTCGCCATTTCATGCGCTTTGAGATGCCTCTTAGCCCAATACGCTATCTGAAATAGGAGCTACGTAAGTTGAACAAATGTGATAGAATTTCGCAGAATTCTTATATTAACCAAAATATAAAATGATCTAATCCGGTCTCTGTTTGCCCTACCCTAGAAGTTTAATAGTGCATTTTACTCGCCATTCCACGCGGTTTAAGTTGCCGCCTAGCCCAGTACGCTATCTGAAATAGGAGCTACGTAACTTGAACAAATGTGACAGAATTACGCTGAATTCTTATATTAACCGTAATATAAAATGATCTAATCGGGTCTCTGTTTGCCCTACCCTAGAACTTTAATAGTGCATTTTACTCGCCATTTCATGCGCTTTGAGATGCCGCTTAGCCGAATACGCTAACTGAAATAGGAGCGACGTAAATTGAACAAATGTGAGAGAATTTCTGTGAATCCTTATATTAACCTTAATGTAAAATGATCTAATCGGGTCTCTGTATGCCCTACCATAGAAATCTAATAGTGCATTTTACTCGCCATTTCATGCGCTTTGAGATGCCGCTTAGCCCAATACGCTAACTGAAATAGGAGCGACGTAAATTGAACAAATGCGATAGAGTTTCCCTGAAATCTTATATTAAACAAAATATAAAATGATCTAATCGGGTCTCTGCTTGCCCTACCCTAGAAGTTTAATAGTGCATTTTACTCGCCATTTCATGCGCTTTGAGATGCCGCTTAGCCCAATACGCTATGTGAAATAGGAGCGACGTAAATTGAACAAATGTGATAGAATTTTGCTGAATTCTTAAATTAACCATAACATAAAATGATCTAATCGGGTCTCTGTTTGACCTACCCTAGAAGTTTAATAGGGCATTTAACTCGCCATTTCATGTGCTTTGAGATGCCGCATAGCCCAATACGCTATCTGGAATAGGAGCGACGTAAATTGATCAAATGTGATAGAATTTCCCTGAATTCTTTTATTAACCTTAATGTAAAATGATCTAATCGGGTCTCTGTTCGCCGTACCATAGAAGTCTAATAGTGCATTTCACTCGCCATTTCATGCGCTTTGAGATGCCGCTTAGCCCAATACGCTATCTGAAATAGGAGCGACGTAAATTGAACAAATGTGATAGAATTTTGCTGAATTCTTAAATTAACCCTAATATTAGATGATGTAATCGGGTCTCTGCTTGCCCTACCCTAGAAGTTTAATAGTGCATTTTACTCGCCATTTCATGCGCTTTGGGATGCCGCTTAGCCCAATACGCTATCTGAAATAGGAGCGACGTAAATTGAACAAATGTGATAGAATTTCGCTGAATTCTTAAATTAACCATAATATAAAATGATCTAATGGGGTCTCTGTTTGCCCTACCCTAGAAGTTTAATAGTGCATTTTACTCGCCATTTCTTGCGCTTTGAGATGCCACTTAGTACAAGTCGCTATCTGAAATAGGAGCGATGTAAATTGAACAAATGTGATAGAATTTCGCTGAATTCTTATATTAACCTTAATGTAAAATGATCTAATCTCTCAGCTCTTTGTTCGCCCTACCCAAGAAGTTTAATAGTGCATTTCACTCGTCATTTCATGCGCTTTGCGATGCCGCTTAGCCCAATAAGCTATCTGAAATTGGAGCGACGTATATTGAACAAATGTGATAGAATTTCGCTGAATTCTTATATTAACCAAAATATAAAATGATCTAATCGGGTCTCTGTTCGCCCTACCATAGAAGTCTAATGGTGCATTTCACACGCCATTTCATGCGCTTTGAGATGCCGCTTAGCCCAATACGCTATCTAAAATAGGAGCGACGTAAGTTGAACAAATGTGACAGAATTTCGCTGAATTCTTATATTAACCAAAATATAAAATGATCTAATCGGGTCTCTGATTGCCCTATCATAGAAGTTTAATAGTGCATTTCACTCGTCATTTCATGCGCTTTAAGATGCCGCCTAGCCCAGTACGCTATCTGAAATAGGAGCGACGTAAATTGAACAAATGTGATAAAATTTTGCTGACATCTTAAATTAACCATAATATAAAATGACCTCATCGGGTCTCTGTTTGCCCTACCCTAGAAGTTTAATAATTGAGGTGAATGTGTGCGTAATGGATAACTCCGATTTGCGTTACACGCTCAATTTATTTACAATTAATATAACAGAATAAGAACAGGTATTGTCTGCGTCGCACGGTCGTACACGTGGTGAGTCGCAAGAGGTTCTGCCTCGTGTTCTCGTATGGTGACCGCGGCGCGCGGTCAGAAAACAACAGAAAAAACTCGTCGCGCAATCGGCAACCGTCGTCCGTTGCCGGTCTACGACGCGCCTGTGTTCGTACACTTTTAAAGAAAGATAGACCGTAAGCATTTAAAGAAAAGAAACTAAGCGAGGGTAATATCTCGATCTTTCACGGCAGGGATGTGGTAGCAGTGCCGTAGCTGCTACATCACCCCCCTGCCAGTGATTTACCTAATCACGAAAATCCAGCTTGAAATCTGTCGAGAAATCGTACTCGCCTACCTGCGCGGGTGGTAAATTGTGGTGTTACAATATCGCGAGATACATTTGGTTCTGTGTCGGAATTATTACAATTTTTATGTGTTAAATGATCACTTACAATATACGCGGGTTTTAACCTCTCGATTGAAATTGTGACATGTTTTCCTTGACGGTCTATTAGAAAAGTTTTATGTCCGCGGCTAATGACACGATATGGTCCATCATAAGGTTGTTGTAGAATGCCTTTCGATGCGTCGTGTCGTACGAAAACATGCTCGGAACTGGCAAGGTCTTTGTACACGAAGGTCCGCCGTGACCCATGGTGAGAACCTGCGACTGGGCTCAGATCCTGGAAATGTTGTCGCAGTTCCTTTACAAATGAAGCTGCGTCAGTGTCAGCTTCACCTGGACGCGGAGACAGGAATTCTCCAGGAAGTCGCAATGGTTCGCCGTACACCAACTCTGCTGTCGTTGCTTTTAAATCTTCCCTCCAGGCTGAACGAATACCCAGCAACGTGGTGGGAAGAATCTCTGTCCAACGTTGATTTTCATGGCAACGTATGGCTGCCTTTAACTGACGGTGGAACCTTTCCACCATCCCATTAGCCGCCGGGTGATATGCCGTAGTTCTTAGATGTCTGCTACCTGTTAACAAACTTAATTGTTTAAAAAGATTGGACTCAAATTGTCTACCTTGGTCCGTGGTGATCCTTAGCGGCGTTCCAAACCGAACAATCCACCCCTCGTAAAAGGCTCGAGCTACTGTGGCTGCTTCCTGGTCGCGGAGAGGTATTGCTTCAGGCCAGCGCGTAAAGCGATCCACGCAGGTAAGGCAATATCTGTATCCTTCGGAGACCGGTAGGATGACAATGTCCAAATGAACATGTTCGAACCTCGCCGATGGTCGCGAAAAAGAACCGAGGGGTGCTGATACGTGCCTGGTGATCTTGGAGCGTTGACATTGGATACAGTTCCGGGCCCATCTTCTGCAGTCTGTTTTGATCGATGGCCAAACGTACCTTTGCGTGATCAGTTTGACAGTGGCGTTGATTCCTGGATGCGATATTTTGTGTAGTGCGTTGAATGCAGTTTGACGAAACGATTTTGTGAGGAAAGGGCGAACGGTGTCTGTAGATATGTCGCAGTAAATTTGTTGTGTACTTCCAGGAATGGATATGCGTTTTAAATTCAAACCGGTGTTGCCTTGTAAGTACGTCAGTAATTCCTCGTCTTCTTCTTGCGATTTGGCCAGCATTTCAAAATCCAAAGTCTCTTCGATTTCGTCCACTTTTGACAACGCATCGGCGACAACGTTATCTCGACCTGCTACGTGGCGGATGTCCGTTGAGAATTCACTAATGAAGCTGAGATATCGAAATTGTCTTGGGGTGAATTTTTCTGGTTTCTGTTGGAAAGCGTAAATGATTGGTTTGTGGTCTGTGAAGATGGTGAAGGTTCTTCCCTCGATCATATAACGGAAATATTTGACTGCGAGGTAGATAGCGAGCAATTCTCTGTCGTATGTAGCGTATTTCTGTTCCGTTGAGCTGAGTTTTTTTGAAAAGAAACCCAGTGGTTCCCAATTATCACCGATGCGTTGTTGAAGCGCGGCGCCAACAGCAGAATTCGAGGCGTCGCATATGATGGCCAATGGTGCGTCGATTTCAGGGTGTGTTAGTAGAGTAGCCTCTACTAACGCCTTTTTAGAGTCTTCAAATGCTGCGGTGGCGTCTGGTGTCCAATTTACAGGTGCGCTGCCTTTTATATTGTCCGCCAGCATGTCGTTCAGAGGTGCATGTACCTGTGCGGCTTTAGGTATGAAACGTCTATAAAAATTTACCATACCTAAAAACTGCCGTAATTGTTTCGCTGTGGTCGGCCGTGGATACTTTAAAATGGCCTCAACCTTTTCGGTGGATGGTCGGGTGCCTGATTCCGACACCAGGTAGCCTAAAAATTTTAACTCCGTCCTTCCGAAGATACATTTTGCCGTATTTATCACGATACCGTATTGTTTTAGCCGTTCAAAAACTATCTTGAGGTGTTGAAGGTGTTCCTCTTCGGATGTTGAAGCCACCAGTATGTCGTCAATGTATGCGAAACAAAAGTTCAAACCTCGCAACGCTTCATCGATAAAGCGCTGAAAGGTTTGAGCCGCGTTGCGTAACCCAAACGACATGAACGGAAATTCGAATAATCCGAAAGGAGTGGTAATAGCTGTCTTCGGAATATCTTCGGGTGCAACGGGGATTTGGTTGTAAGCTCGAACGAGATCAATGGTAGAAAAAATTTTCTTACCCCGCAAAGTTTGTGCAAAATCTTCAATATGCCTGACGGGATATCGGTCCGGCAAGGTCCTGGCGTTGAGAGCACGATAATCGCCACATGGTCTCCATTCGTCACTTCCTTTTTTGGGTACCATGTGCAAAGGTGACGACCAGCTACTCTCCGACGGTCGGGTTGTTCCTAATCGCGACATGGTTTCAAATTCCTTTTTGGCTGCCTGTAGCCTATCTGGTGCAAGACGCCGTGGTTTGCAGGTAACCGGTGGACCTGGTGCAGTACGAATGTGGTGCATCGTGCTGTGTTTTGGTTCGGAAGGTGTTCCTTCCGGTTTCGTAATTTCGGGAAATCGCTGGAGTAGAACATGATAAGCGGATTCCCCGAAGACTGTTTTGATGCTCGGGACGGCTTCGCGGGCAGGCATTCCTCGTGTCGAGAGAGACGTCACTTGATCTAAGAGACGGCGATTGCGAACGTCTACTATTAGTCCGAAGTGAGCGAGGAAATCGACCCCGATTATGGGCCTGGAGACGTCGGCGATTACGAATCTCCATGTGAAAACCCGACGTAACCCTAAATTGAGAGTTAAAGTCGTAGTCCCGTACGTTGCGATGGTGGTGCCATTCGCTGCGGAAAGCTCGTAGGATGATTTTTCGCGCCGTCCTCGGATCATTGCTCGTGGAAAAACACAGAGGTCGGCGCCTGTGTCGACCAAAAATTGCGTCTTCGTGTCGTGATCGATGACGAAGAGACGGCGTAAAGTCGGGCTGGGGTCGCTAGCCGTCGTTAACGACTGCCCGGAATGTTTCCCGCCTGGAAGGTGCACGGCTTAATGCAGTCCCTTGCGTCGGTACCGAAACTCCAGTGGTACCAGCATATTCCATCCTTGCCATGTGTGCGCTTCCTCGATCGAGATCCGGAACGGCTCCGAGGACGTGAACGGGATCGAGGCTCCCTATCTCTCCGCGAGGTACGATCGCTCGTCATTTCTTGACGAAGCGCCGCTATTTCTTCTCGTAGCGACAGAGTGAGCTGCGACATTTTCAATTGCAATAAAGCCTCGAGGGACCTACCTGCGTCGATTTCCTGCGGCGCCGGGGGTGACGCTTCGGCAATTTGATGGCGATGAGGCCTGGTATCGGTGATAGCGTCCGCCAGCTCGGCCACTTTGTCCAGTTCCGTGTCCTTCTGCGTGGCTAAAATTACCTGCGTGCTCGTCGGTAACCTCCCTAGCCAAAGGGTTCGCAATAAGGCGTCTGATACTTGCGTCCCGGCTAGGCTGCGCAGATGCCTCAAAAATTGCGAAGGTTTCCGATCGCCTATTTCCTCATGCTCCAAGAGGCGTCGCGTCTTCTGCTCTTGAGACACGCTCAAACGTCGGATCAGCTCGGTTTTTAATTTTTCGTACTGACCGGTCGCTGGCGGGTTCATTATTATGTCTCGAACCTCTGTGGCGTAGCGTGGATCCAGGGCACTCAGGATATACCCGAACCTGGTGCTGTCGGTGGTCACTCCGGATACCTCGAAACTCCTTTCCACCATGCTGAACCACATTTCCGGATCGCTAGGACAAAAATCCGGTATACGAACGGCGACTCTTTCTATCGACGCTCTGCTCGTGGAGGCGTTGGCAGGGATATCCGCGTTCATGGCTGTATTGCTGCTTCAGCGGAGAGATCACTTACACTTTTAGCAGTTCTGCGCGAATTACACTATTGTATAAAAAGTTCACGGAAGTCTTTGAAGAAATACGGTCGATGGAGAAAAAAAAAAATTTTGTCTTGTCACGATCACGATCACGATCACAATCACTTCACGATCACGTCGCGATCACGTCGGGGTCACCAATAATTGAGGTGAATGTGTGCGTAATGGATAACTCCGATTTGCGTTACACGCTCAATTTATTTACAATTAATATAACAGAATAAGAACAGGTATTGTCTGCGTCGCACGGTCGTACACGTGGTGAGTCGCAAGAGGTTCTGCCTCGTGTTCTCGTATGGTGACCGCGGCGCGCGGTCAGAAAACAACAGAAAAAACTCGTCGCGCAATCGGCAACCGTCGTCCGTTGCCGGTCTACGACGCGCCTGTGTTCGTACACTTTTAAAGAAAGATAGACCGTAAGCATTTAAAGAAAAGAAACTAAGCGAGGGTAATATCTCGATCTTTCACGGCAGGGATGTGGTAGCAGTGCCGTAGCTGCTACAGTTTAATAGTGCATTTTACTCGCCATTTCATGCGCCTTCAGATGACGCTTAGCCCAATAAGCTATCTGAAATAGGAGCGACGTAAATTGAACAACTGTGATAGAATTTCCCTGAAATCTTATATTAAACAAAATATAAAATGATGTAATCGGGTCTCTGATTGCAATATCATAGAAGTTTAACAGTGCATTTCACTCGCCATTTCATGCGCTTTGACATGCCGCTTAGCCCAATAAGCTATCTGAAATAGGAGCGACGTAAATTGAACAAATGTGATAGAATTTCCATGAAATCTTATATTAAACAAAATATAAAATGATCTAATCGGGTCTCTGATTGCCCTATCATAGAAGTTTAGCAGTGCATTTTACTCGCCATTCCACGCGCTTTAAGATGCCGCCTAGCCCAGTACGCTATCTAAATTAGGAGCGACGTAAGTTGAACAAATGTGATAGAATTTCGCTCAATTCTTAAATTAACCATAATATAAAATGATCTAATCGGGTCTCTGTTTGCCCTACCCTAGAACTTTAATAGTGCCTTTTACTCGTCATTTCATGCGCTTTGAGTTGCCGCTTAGCCTAATACGCTATCTGAAATAGGAGCGATATAAGTTGAACAAATGTGATAGAATTTCGCTGAATTCATTTATTAACCATAATGTAAAATGATCTAATCGGATCTCTGTTCGAACTAGCCTAGATCTTTAATAGTGCATTTTATTCGCCATTTCATACGCTTTGAGATGCCGCTTTGCCCAATACGCTATCTGAAATAGGAGCGACGAAAATTGAACAAATGTGATAAAATTTTGCTGACATCTTAAATTAACCATAATATAAAATGATTTAATCGGGTATCTGTTTGCCCTACCCTAGAAGTTTAATAGTGCATTTTACTCGCCATTTCATGCGACTTCAGATGCCGCTTAGCCCAATACGCTATCTGAAATATGAGCGACGAAAGTTGAACAAATGTGATAAAGTTTTGCTGACATCTTAAATTAACCATAATATAAAATGATTTAATCGGGTATCTGTTTGCCCTACCCTAGAAGTTTAATAGTGCATTTTACTCGCCATTTCATGCGCCTTCAGACGCCGCTTGGCCCAATACGCTATCTGAAATAGGAGCGACGTAAATTGAACAAATGCGATAGAATTTCCCTGAAATCTTATATTAAACAAAATATAAAATGATCTAATCGGGTCTCTGATTGCCCTATCATAGAAGTTTAATAGTGCATTTTACTCGCCATTTCATGCGCTTTGAGCTGCCGCTTAGCCCAATACGCTATCTGAAATAGGAGCGACTTAAGTTGAAAAAATGTGATAGAATTTCGCTGAATTCTTTTATGAACCATAATGTAAATTGATCTAATCGGGTCTCTGTTCTCCCTAGCCTAGAAGTTTAATAGTGCATTTTATTCTCCATTTCATGCGCCTTGAGATGCCGCTTAGCCCAATACGCTATCTGAAATAGGAGCGACGTAAATTGAACAAATGCGATGGAATTTCCCTGAAATCTTATATTAAACAAAATATAAAATGATCTAATCGGGTCTCTGATTGCCCTATCATAGAAGTTTAGTAGTGCATTTTACTCGCCATTCCACGCGCTTTAAGATGCCGCCTAGCCCAGTACGCTACCTGAAATAGGAGCGACGTAAATTGAACAGATGTGATAAAATTTAGCTGACATCTTAAATTAACAATAATATAAAATGATCTAATCGGGTCTCTGTTTGCCCAACCCTAGAAGTTTAATAGTGCATTTTACTCGCCATTTCATGCGCCTTCAGATGCCTCTTAGCCCAATACGCTATCTTTAATAGGAGCCACGTAAATTGAACAAATGTGATAGAATTTCGCTGAATTCTTATATTAACCGAAATATAAAATTATCTAATCGGGACTCTGATTGCCGTATCATAGAAGTTTAGTAGTGCATTTTACTCGCCATTCCACGCGCTTTAAGATGCCGCGTAGCCCAGTACGCTATCTGAAATAGGAGCGACGTAAGTTGAACAAATCTGATAGAATTACGCTGAATTCTTATATTAACCGTAATATAAAATGATCTAATCGGGTCTCTGTTTGCCTTATCGTAGAAGTTTAATAGTGCATTATACTAGCCACTTCATGCGCTTTCAGATGCCGCTTAGCCCAATACGCTATCTTTAATAGGAGCCACGTAAATTGAACAAATGTGATAGAATTTTGCTGAATTCTTAAATTAACCATAATATAAAATGATCTAATCGGGTTTCTGTTTGCCCTATCCTAGAAGTTTAGTAGTGCATTTTACTCGCCCTTCCACGCGCTTTAAGATGCCGCCTAGCCCTGTACGCTATCTGAAATAGGAGCGACGAAAGTTGAGCAAATGTGATAGAATTACGCTGCATTCTTATATTAACCGTAATATAAAATGATCTAATCGGGTCTCTGTTTGCCCTACCCTAGAAGTTTAATAGTGCATTTTACTCCACATTTCTTGCGCTTTGAGATGCCGCTTAGCCCAATACGCTATCTGAAATAGGTGCGACGTAAATTGAACAAATGTGACAGAATTTCCCTGAAATCTTATATTAAACAAAATATAAAATGATCTAATCGGGTCTCTGATTGCCCTATCATAGAAGTTTAATAGTACATTTTACTCGCCTTTCCACGCGTTTTAAGATGCCGCCTAGCCCAGTACACTATTTGAAATAGGAACGACGTAAATTGAACAAATGTGGTAGAATTTCGCTGAATCCTTATATTAACCAAAATATGAAATGATCTAATCGTGTCTCTGTTTGCCCTACCCTAGAGGTTTAATAGTGCATTTTACTCGCCATTTCATGCGCTTTCAGATGCCGCTTAGCCCAATACGCTATCTTTAATAGGAGCGACGTAAATTGAACAAATGTAATAGAATTTCGCTGAATTCTTATATTAACCGAAATATAAAATTATCTAATCGGGACTCTGATTGCCGTATCATAGAAGTTTAGTAGTGCATTTTACTCGCCATTCCACGCGCTTTAAGATGCCGCGTAGCCCAGTACGCTATCTGAAATAGGAGCGACGTAAGTTGAACAAATCTGATAGAATTACGCTGAATTCTTAAATTAACCATAACATAAAATGATCTAATCGGGTCTCTATTTGCCCTACCCTAGAAGTTTGATAGTGCATTTCACTTGTCATTTCATGCGCTTCGAGATGCCGCTAAGACCAATAAGCTATCTGAAATAGGAGCGACGTAAATTGAAGAAATGAGAAAGAATTATGCTGAATTCTTAAATTGACCGTAATATAAAATGATCTAATCGGGTCTCTGTTTGCCCTACCCTAGAAGTTTAACATTGCATTTCACTCGCCATTTCATGCGCTTTCAGATGCCGCTTAGCCCAATACGCTATCTGAAATAGGAGCTACGTAAATTGAACAAATGTGATAGAATTTCGCTGAATTCTTATATTAACCAAAATATAAAATGATCTAATCCGGTCTCTGTTTGCCCTACCCTAGAAGTTTAATAGTGCATTTTACGAGCCATTTCTTGCCCTTTGAGATGCCGCTTAGCCCAATACGCTATCTGAAATAGGAGCGACGTAAATTGAACAAATGTGATAGCATTTCGCTGAATTCTTATATTAACCAAAATATGAAATGATCTTATCGGGTCTCTGATTGCCCTACCCTAGAAGTTTAATAGTGCATTTTACTCGCCCTTTCGTGCGCTGTGAGATGCCGCTTAGCCCAATACGCTATCGGAAATAGGAGCGACGTAAATTGAACAAATGTGATTGAATTTCGCTGAATTCTTATATTAACCAAAATATAAAATGATCTAATCGGGTCTCTGATTGCCCTACCCTAGAAGTTTAATAGTGCATTTTACTCGCCATTTCATGCGCTTTGAGATGCCGCTTAGCCCAATACGCTATCTGAAATAGGAGCGACGTAAATTGAACAAATGTGATAGAATTTCGCTGAATTCTTATATTAACCAAAATATAAAGTGATCTAATCGGGTCTCTGATTGCCCTACCCTAGAAGTTTAATAGTGCATTTTACTCGACATTTCATGCGCTTTGAGATGCCGCCTAGCCCAATACGCTATCTGAAATAGGAGCGACGTAAATTAAACAAATGTGATAGAACTTCGCTGAATTCTTATATTAACCATAATATAAAATGATCTAATCGGGTCTCTGATTGCCCTACCCTAGAAGTTTAATAGTGCATTTTACTCACCATTCCACGCGCTTTAAGTTGCCGCCTAGCCCAGTACGCTATCTGAAATAGGAGCTACGTAAGTTGAACAAATGTCACAGAATTACGCTGAATTCTTATATTAACCGTAATATAAAATGATCTAATCGGGTCTCTGTTTGCCTTATCCTAGAAGTTTAATAGTGCATTTTGCTCTTCAATACATGCGCTTTGCGATGCCTCTTAGCCCAATAAGCTATCTGAAATAGGAGCGACGTAAATTGAACAAATGTGATAGAATTTCGCTGAATTCTTATATTAACCAAAATATAAAATGATCTAATCCGGTCTCTGTTTGCCCTACCCTAGAAGTTTAATAGTGCATTTTACGAGCCATTTCTTGCGCTTTGAGATGCAGCTTAGCCCAATACGCTATCTGAAATAGGAGCGACGTAAATTGAACAAATGTGATAGAATTTCGCTGAATTCTTATTTTAACCTTAATGTAAAATGATCTAATCGGGTCTTTGTTTGCCCTACCCTAGAAGTTTAATAGTGCATTTCACTCGTCATTTCATGCGCTTTGAGTTGCCGCTTAGCCCAATAAGCTATCTGAAATAGGAGCGACGTAAATTGAACAAATGTGATAGAACTTCGCTGAATTCTTATATTAACCGTAATATAAAATGATCTTATCGGGTCTCTGATTGCCCCACCCTAGAAGTTTAATAGTGCATTTTACTCGCCCTTTCGTGCGCCTTGAGATTCCGCTTAGCCCAATACGCTATCTGAAATAGGAGCGACGTAAATTGAACAAATGTGATAGAATTTCGCTGGATTCTTATATTAACCAAAATATAAAATGAACTAATCGGGTCTCTGATTGCCCTATCATAGAAGTTTAATAGTGCATTTTACTCGCCATTCCACGCGGTTTAAGTTGCCGCCTAGCCCAGTACGCTAACTGGAATAGGAGCGACGTAAATTGAACAAATGTGATAGAATTTTGCTGAATTCTTAAATTAACCATAATATAAAATGATCTAATCGGGTCTCTGTTCGCCCTACCATAGAAGTCTAATAGTGCATTTCACTCGCCATTCCACGCGCTTTAAGATGCCGCCGAGCCCAGTACCCTATCTGAAATAGTAACGACGTAAATTGAACAAATGTGATAGAATTTTTCTGAATTCTTAAATTAACCATAATATAAAATGATCTAATCGGGTCTCTGTTTGCCCTACGCTAGAAGTTTAATAGTGCATTTTACACGCCATTTCATGCGCTTTGAGATGCCGCTTAGCCCAATACGCTACCTCAAATAGGAGCGACGTAATTTGAACGAATGTGATAGAATTTCGCTGAATTCTTTTATTATCGATAATGTAAAATGATCTGATCGGGTCTCTGTTCGCCCTAGCCTAGAAGTTTAATAGTGCATTTTATTCGCCATTTCATGCGCTTTGAGATGCCGCTTAGCCCAATACGCTATCTGAAATACGAGCGACGTAAATTGAACAAATGTGATAGAATTACGCTGAACTCTTATATTAACCGTAATATAAAATGATCTAATCGGGTCTCTGTTTGGCTTATCCTAGAAGTTTAATGGTGCATTTTACTTGCCATTTCATGCGCTTTGAGATGCCGCCTAGCCCAGTACGCTATCTGAAATAGGAGCGACGTAAATTGAACAAATGTGAGAGAATTTCTGTGAATCCTTATATTAACCTTAATGTAAAATGATCTAATCGGGTCTCTGTTCGCCCTACCATAGAAGTCTAATGGTGCATTTCACTCGCCATTTCATGCGCTTTGAGATGCCGCTTAGCCCAATACGCTATCTAAAATAGGAGCGACGTAAGTGGAACAAATGTGATAGAATTACGCTGAATTCTTATATTAACCGTAATATAAAATGATCTAATCGGGTCTCTGTTTGGCTTATCCTAGAAGTTTAATGGTGCATTTTACTTGCCATTTCATGCGCTTTGAGATGCCGCCTAGCCCAGTACGCTATCTGAAATAGGAGCGACGTAAATTGAACAAATGTGAGAGAATTTCTGTGAATCCTTATATTAACCTTAATGTAAAATGATCTAATCGGGTCTCTGTTCGTCCTACCATAGAAGTCTAATGGTGCATTTCACACGCCATTTCATGCGCTTTGAGATGCCGCTTAGCCCAATACGCTATCTAAAATAGGAGCGACGTAAGTTGAACAAATGTGACAGAATTTCGCTGAATTCTTATATTAACCAAAATATAAAATGATCTAATCGGGTCTCTGATTGCCCTATCATAGAAGTTTAATAGTGCATTTCACTCGTCATTTCATGCGCTTTAAGATGCCGCCTAGCCCAGTACGCTATCTGAAATAGGAGCGACGTAAATTGAACAAATGTGATAAAATTTTGCTGACATCTTAAATTAACCATAATATAAAATGACCTCATCGGGTCTCTGTTTGCCCTACCCTAGAAGTTTAATAGTGCATTTTACTCGCCATTTCATGCGCCTTCAGATGCCGCTTAGCCCAATAAGCTATCTGAAATAGGAGCGACGTAAATTGAACAACTGTGATAGAATTTCCCTGAAATCTTATATTAAACAAAATATAAAATGATGTAATCGGGTCTCTGATTGCAATATCATAGAAGTTTAACAGTGCATTTCACTCGCCATTTCATGCGCTTTGACATGCCGCTTAGCCCAATAAGCTATCTGAAATAGGAGCGACGTAAATTGAACAAATGTGATAGAATTTCCATGAAATCTTATATTAAACAAAATATAAAATGATCTAATCGGGTCTCTGATTGCCCTATCATAGAAGTTTAGCAGTGCATTTTACTCGCCATTCCACGCGCTTTAAGATGCCGCCTAGCCCAGTACGCTATCTAAATTAGGAGCGACGTAAGTTGAACAAATGTGATAGAATTTCGCTCAATTCTTAAATTAACCATAATATAAAATGATCTAATCGGGTCTCTGTTTGCCCTACCCTAGAACTTTAATAGTGCCTTTTACTCGTCATTTCATGCGCTTTGAGTTGCCGCTTAGCCTAATACGCTATCTGAAATAGGAGCGATATAAGTTGAACAAATGTGATAGAATTTCGCTGAATTCATTTATTAACCATAATGTAAAATGATCTAATCGGATCTCTGTTCGAACTAGCCTAGATCTTTAATAGTGCATTTTATTCGCCATTTCATACGCTTTGAGATGCCGCTTTGCCCAATACGCTATCTGAAATAGGAGCGACGAAAATTGAACAAATGTGATAAAATTTTGCTGACATCTTAAATTAACCATAATATAAAATGATTTAATCGGGTATCTGTTTGCCCTACCCTAGAAGTTTAATAGTGCATTTTACTCGCCATTTCATGCGACTTCAGATGCCGCTTAGCCCAATACGCTATCTGAAATATGAGCGACGAAAGTTGAACAAATGTGATAAAGTTTTGCTGACATCTTAAATTAACCATAATATAAAATGATTTAATCGGGTATCTGTTTGCCCTACCCTAGAAGTTTAATAGTGCATTTTACTCGCCATTTCATGCGCCTTCAGACGCCGCTTGGCCCAATACGCTATCTGAAATAGGAGCGACGTAAATTGAACAAATGCGATAGAATTTCCCTGAAATCTTATATTAAACAAAATATAAAATGATCTAATCGGGTCTCTGATTGCCCTATCATAGAAGTTTAATAGTGCATTTTACTCGCCATTTCATGCGCTTTGAGCTGCCGCTTAGCCCAATACGCTATCTGAAATAGGAGCGACTTAAGTTGAAAAAATGTGATAGAATTTCGCTGAATTCTTTTATGAACCATAATGTAAATTGATCTAATCGGGTCTCTGTTCTCCCTAGCCTAGAAGTTTAATAGTGCATTTTATTCTCCATTTCATGCGCCTTGAGATGCCGCTTAGCCCAATACGCTATCTGAAATAGGAGCGACGTAAATTGAACAAATGCGATGGAATTTCCCTGAAATCTTATATTAAACAAAATATAAAATGATCTAATCGGGTCTCTGATTGCCCTATCATAGAAGTTTAGTAGTGCATTTTACTCGCCATTCCACGCGCTTTAAGATGCCGCCTAGCCCAGTACGCTACCTGAAATAGGAGCGACGTAAATTGAACAGATGTGATAAAATTTAGCTGACAACTTAAATTAACAATAATATAAAATGATCTAATCGGGTCTCTGTTTGCCCAACCCTAGAAGTTTAATAGTGCATTTTACTCGCCATTTCATGCGCCTTCAGATGCCTCTTAGCCCAATACGCTATCTTTAATAGGAGCCACGTAAATTGAACAAATGTGATAGAATTTCGCTGAATTCTTATATTAACCGAAATATAAAATTATCTAATCGGGACTCTGATTGCCGTATCATAGAAGTTTAGTAGTGCATTTTACTCGCCATTCCACGCGCTTTAAGATGCCGCGTAGCCCAGTACGCTATCTGAAATAGGAGCGACGTAAGTTGAACAAATCTGATAGAATTACGCTGAATTCTTATATTAACCGTAATATAAAATGATCTAATCGGGTCTCTGTTTGCCTTATCGTAGAAGTTTAATAGTGCATTATACTAGCCACTTCATGCGCTTTCAGATGCCGCTTAGCCCAATACGCTATCTTTAATAGGAGCCACGTAAATTGAACAAATGTGATAGAATTTTGCTGAATTCTTAAATTAACCATAATATAAAATGATCTAATCGGGTTTCTGTTTGCCCTATCCTAGAAGTTTAGTAGTGCATTTTACTCGCCCTTCCACGCGCTTTAAGATGCCGCCTAGCCCTGTACGCTATCTGAAATAGGAGCGACGAAAGTTGAGCAAATGTGATAGAATTACGCTGCATTCTTATATTAACCGTAATATAAAATGATCTAATCGGGTCTCTGTTTGCCCTACCCTAGAAGTTTAATAGTGCATTTTACTCCACATTTCTTGCGCTTTGAGATGCCGCTTAGCCCAATACGCTATCTGAAATAGGTGCGACGTAAATTGAACAAATGTGACAGAATTTCCCTGAAATCTTATATTAAACAAAATATAAAATGATCTAATCGGGTCTCTGATTGCCCTATCATAGAAGTTTAATAGTACATTTTACTCGCCTTTCCACGCGCCTTAAGATGCCGCCTAGCCCAGTACACTATTTGAAATAGGAACGACGTAAATTGAACAAATGTGATAGAATTTCGCTGAATCCTTATATTAACCAAAATATGAAATGATCTAATCGTGTCTCTGTTTGCCCTACCCTAGAGGTTTAATAGTGCATTTTACTCGCCATTTCATGCGCTTTCAGATGCCGCTTAGCCCAATACGCTATCTTTAATAGGAGCGACGTAAATTGAACAAATGTAATAGAATTTCGCTGAATTCTTATATTAACCGAAATATAAAATTAACTAATCGGGACTCTGATTGCCGTATCATAGAAGTTTAGTAGTGCATTTTACTCGCCATTCCACGCGCTTTAAGATGCCGCGTAGCCCAGTACGCTATTTGAAATAGGAGCGACGTAAGTTGAACAAATCTGATAGAATTACGCTAAATTCTTAAATTAACCATAACATAAAATGATCTAATCGGGTCTCTATTTGCCCTACCCTAGAAGTTTGATAGTGCATTTCACTTGTCATTTCATGCGCTTCGAGATGCCGCTAAGACCAATAAGCTATCTGAAATAGGAGCGACGTAAATTGAAGAAATGAGAAAGAATTATGCTGAATTCTTAAATTGACCGTAATATAAAATGATCTAATCGGGTCTCTGTTTGCCCTACCCTAGAAGTTTAACATTGCATTTCACTCGCCATTTCATGCGCTTTCAGATGCCGCTTAGCCCAATACGCTATCTTTAATAGGAGCGACGTAAATTGAACAAATGTAATAGAATTTCGCTGAATTCTTATATTAACCGAAATATAAAATTATCTAATCGGGACTCTGATTGACGTATCATAGAAGTTTAGTAGTGCATTTTACTCGCCATTCCACGCGCTTTAAGATGCCGCGTAGCCCAGTACGCTATCTGAAATAGGAGCGACGTAAGTTGAACAAATCTGATAGAATTACGCTGAATTCTTATATTAACCGTAATATAAAATGATCTAATCGGGTCTCTGTTTGCCCTACCCTAGAAGTTTAATAGTGCATTTCACTTGTCATTTCATGCGCTTTGAGATGCCGCTTAGCCCAGTACGCTATCTGAAATAGGAGCGACGTAAACTGAACAAATGTGATAGAATTTTGCTGAATTCTTAAATTAACCATAATATAAAATGATCTAATCGGGTATCTGTTTGCCTTACCCTAGAAGTTTAATAGTGCATTTTAATCGCCATTTCATGGGCTTTGAGATGCCGCTTAGCCCAATACGCTATCTGAAATAGGAGCGACGTAAATTGAACAAATGTGATAGAATTTCGGTGAATTCTTAAATTAACCATAATATAAAATGATCTAATCGGGTCTCTGTTTGCCCTACCCTAGAAGTGTAATAGTGCATTTTACTCGCCATTCCACGCGCTTTAAGATGCCGCTTAGCCCAATACGCTATCTGAAATAGGAGCGACGTAAATGGAACAAATGTGATAGAATTTCGCTGAATTCTTAAATTAACCATAATATAAAATGATCTTATCGGGTCTCTGTTTGCCTTACCCTAGAAGTTTAATAGTGCATTTTACTCGTCATTTCATACGCTTTGAGATGCCGCCTAGCCCAGTACGCTATCTGAAATACGAGCGACGTAAATTGAACAAGTGTGATAGAATTTTGCTGAATTATTAAATTAACCAAAATATAAAATGATCTAATGGGGTCTCTGATTGCCCTATCATAGAAGTTTAATAGTGCATTTTACTCGCCATTCCACGCGCTTTATGATGCAGCCTAGCCCAGTACGCTATCTGAAATTGGAGCGACGTAAATTGAACAAATGTGTTAGAATTTCACTGAATTCTTATATTAACCACAATATAAAATGATCTAATCGGGTTTCTGATAGCCCTATCATAGAAGTTTAATAGTGCATTTTACTCGCCATTCCACGCGCTTTAAGATGCCGCCTAGCCCAGTACGCTATCTGAAAGAGGAGCGACGTAAGTTGAACAAATGTGATAGAATTACGCTGAATTCTTATATTAACCGTAATATAAAATGATCTAATCGGGTCTCTGTTTGCCATATTCTAGAAGTTTAATAGTGCATTATACTCGCCATTTCATGCGCTTTGAGATGCCGCTTAGCCCAATTCGCTATCTGAAATAGTAGCGACGTAAACTGAACAAATGTGATAGAATTTCGCTGAATTCTTAAATTAACCATAATATAAAATGATCTAATCGGGTCTCTGTTTGCCCTACCCTAGAAGTTTAATAGTGCATTGTACTCGGCATTTCATGCGCTTTCAGATGCCGCTTAGCCCAATACGCTATCTTTAATAGGAGCGACGTAAATTGAACAAATGTGATAGAATTTCGCTGAATTCTTATATTAACCAAAATATAAAATGATCTAATCCGGTCTCTGTTTGCCCTACCCTAGAAGTTTAATAGTGCATTTTACGAGCCATTTCTTGCGCTTTGAGATGCAGCTTAGCCCAATACGCTATCTGAAATAGGAGCGACGTAAATTGAACAAATGTGATAGAATTTCGCTGAATTCTTATATTAACCAAAATATGAAATGATCTTATCGGGTCTCTGATTGCCCTACCCTAGAAGTTTAATAGTGCATTTTACTCGCCCTTTCGTGCGCTGTGAGATGCCGCTTAGCCCAATACGCTATCTGAAATAGGAGCGACGTAAATTGAACAAATGTGATAGAATTTCGCTGAATTCTTATATTAACCAAAATATAAAATGATCTAATCGGGTCTCTGATTGCCCTACCCTAGAAGTTTAATAGTGCATTTTACTCGCCATTTCATGCGCTTTGAGATGCCGCTTAGCCCAATACGCTATCTGAAATAGGAGCGACGTAAATTGAACAAATGTGATAGAATTTCGCTGAATTCTTATATTAACCAAAATATAAAATGATCTAATCGGGTCTCTGATTGCCCTACCCTAGAAGTTGAATAGTGCATTGTACGAGCCATTTCTTGCGCTTTGAGATGCAGCTTAGCCCAATACGCTATCTGAAATAGGAGCGACGTAAATTGAACAAATGTGATAGAATTTCGCTGAATTCTTATTTTAACCTTAATGTAAAATGATCTAATCGGGTCTTTGTTTGCCCTACCCTAGAAGTTTAATAGTGCATTTCACTCGTCATTTCATGCGCTTTGAGTTGCCGCTTAGCCCAATAAGCTATCTGAAATAGGAGCGACGTAAATTGAACAAATGTGATAGAACTTCGCTGAATTCTTATATTAACCGTAATATAAAATGATCTTATCGGGTCTCTGATTGCCCCACCCTAGAAGTTTAATAGTGCATTTTACTCGCCCTTTCGTGCGCCTTGAGATTCCGCTTAGCCCAATACGCTATCTGAAATAGGAGCGACGTAAATTGAACAAATGTGATAGAATTTCGCTGGATTCTTATATTAACCAAAATATAAAATGAACTAATCGGGTCTCTGATTGCCCTATCATAGAAGTTTAATAGTGCATTTTACTCGCCATTCCACGCGGTTTAAGTTGCCGCCTAGCCCAGTACGCTAACTGGAATAGGAGCGACGTAAATTGAACAAATGTGATAGAATTTTGCTGAATTCTTAAATTAACCATAATATAAAATGATCTAATCGGGTCTCTGTTCGCCCTACCATAGAAGTCTAATAGTGCATTTCACTCGCCATTCCACGCGCTTTAAGATGCCGCCGAGCCCAGTACCCTATCTGAAATAGTAACGACGTAAATTGAACAAATGTGATAGAATTTTTCTGAATTCTTAAATTAACCATAATATAAAATGATCTAATCGGGTCTCTGTTTGCCCTACGCTAGAAGTTTAATAGTGCATTTTACGCGCCATTTCATGCGCTTTGAGATGCCGCTTAGCCCAATACGCTACCTCAAATAGGAGCGACGTAATTTGAACGAATGTGATAGAATTTCGCTGAATTCTTTTATTATCGATAATGTAAAATGATCTGATCGGGTCTCTGTTCGCCCTAGCCTAGAAGTTTAATAGTGCATTTTATTCGCCATTTCATGCGCTTTGAGATGCCGCTTAGCCGAATACGCTATTTGAAATACGAGCGACGTAAATTGAACAAATGTGATAGAATTACGCTGAACTCTTATATTAACCGTAATATAAAATGATCTAATCGGGTCTCTGTTTGGCTTATCCTAGAAGTTTAATGGTGCATTTTACTTGCCATTTCATGCGCTTTGAGATGCCGCCTAGCCCAGTACGCTATCTGAAATAGGAGCGACGTAAATTGAACAAATGTGAGAGAATTTCTGTGAATCCTTATATTAACCTTAATGTAAAATGATCTAATCGGGTCTCTGTTCGCCCTACCATAGAAGTCTAATGGTGCATTTCACTCGCCATTTCATGCGCTTTGAGATGCCGCTTAGCCCAATACGCTATCTAAAATAGGAGCGACGTAAGTGGAACAAATGTGATAGAATTACGCTGAATTCTTATATTAACCGTAATATAAAATGATCTAATCGGGTCTCTGTTTGGCTTATCCTAGAAGTTTAATGGTGCATTTTACTCGCCATTTCATGCGCTTTGAGATGCCGCCTAGCCCAGTACGCTATCTGAAATAGGAGCGACGTAAATTGAACAAATGTGAGAGAATTTCTGTGAATCCTTATATTAACCTTAATGTAAAATGATCTAATCGGGTCTCTGTTCGCCCTACCATAGAAGTCTAATGGTGCATTTCACACGCCATTTCATGCGCTTTGAGATGCCGCTTAGCCCAATACGCTATCTGAAATAGGAGCGACGTAAGTTGAACAAATGTGACAGAATTTCGCTGAATTCTTATATTAACCAAAATATAAAATGATCTAATCGGGTCTCTGATTGCCCTATCATAGAAGTTTAATAGTGCATTTCACTCGTCATTTCATGCGCTTTAAGATGCCGCCTAGCCCAGTACGCTATCTGAAATAGGAGCGACGTAAATTGAACAAATGTGATAAAATTTTGCTGACATCTTAAATTAACCATAATATAAAATGACCTCATCGGGTCTCTGTTTGCCCTACCCTAGAAGTTTAATAGTGCATTTTACTCGCCATTTCATGCGCCTTCAGATGCCGCTTAGCCCAATAAGCTATCTGAAATAGGAGCGACGTAAATTGAACAACTGTGATAGAATTTCCCTGAAATCTTATATTAAACAAAATATAAAATGATGTAATCGGGTCTCTGATTGCAATATCATAGAAGTTTAACAGTGCATTTCACTCGCCATTTCATGCGCTTTGACATGCCGCTTAGCCCAATCAGCTATCTGAAATAGGAGCGACGTAAATTGAACAAATGTGATAGAATTTCCATGAAATCTTATATTAAACAAAATATAAAATGATCTAATCGGGTCTCTGATTGCCCTATCATAGAAGTTTAGCAGTGCATTTTACTCGCCATTCCACGCGCTTTAAGATGCCGCCTAGCCCAGTACGCTATCTAAATTAGGAGCGACGTAAGTTGAACAAATGTGATAGAATTTCGCTCAATTCTTAAATTAACCATAATATAAAATGATCTAATCGGGTCTCTGTTTGCCCTACCCTAGAACTTTAATAGTGCCTTTTACTCGTCATTTCATGCGCTTTGAGTTGCCGCTTAGCCTAATACGCTATCTGAAATAGGAGCGATATAAGTTGAACAAATGTGATAGAATTTCGCTGAATTCATTTATTAACCATAATGTAAAATGATCTAATCGGATCTCTGTTCGAACTAGCCTAGATCTTTAATAGTGCATTTTATTCGCCATTTCATACGCTTTGAGATGCCGCTTTGCCCAATACGCTATCTGAAATAGGAGCGACGAAAATTGAACAAATGTGATAAAATTTTGCTGACATCTTAAATTAACCATAATATAAAATGATTTAATCGGGTATCTGTTTGCCCTACCCTAGAAGTTTAATAGTGCATTTTACTCGCCATTTCATGCGACTTCAGATGCCGCTTAGCCCAATACGCTATCTGAAATATGAGCGACGAAAGTTGAACAAATGTGATAAAGTTTTGCTGACATCTTAAATTAACCATAATATAAAATGATTTAATCGGGTATCTGTTTGCCCTACCCTAGAAGTTTAATAGTGCATTTTACTCGCCATTTCATGCGCCTTCAGACGCCGCTTGGCCCAATACGCTATCTGAAATAGGAGCGACGTAAATTGAACAAATGCGATAGAATTTCCCTGAAATCTTATATTAAACAAAATATAAAATGATCTAATCGGGTCTCTGATTGCCCTATCATAGAAGTTTAATAGTGCATTTTACTCGCCATTTCATGCGCTTTGAGCTGCCGCTTAGCCCAATACGCTATCTGAAATAGGAGCGACTTAAGTTGGAAAAATGTGATAGAATTTCGCTGAATTCTTTTATGAACCATAATGTAAATTGATCTAATCGGGTCTCTGTTCTCCCTAGCCTAGAAGTTTAATAGTGCATTTTATTCTCCATTTCATGCGCCTTGAGATGCCGCTTAGCCCAATACGCTATCTGAAATAGGAGCGACGTAAATTGAACAAATGCGATGGAATTTCCCTGAAATCTTATATTAAACAAAATATAAAATGATCTAATCGGGTCTCTGATTGCCCTATCATAGAAGTTTAGTAGTGCATTTTACTCGCCATTCCACGCGCTTTAAGATGCCGCCTAGCCCAGTACGCTACCTGAAATAGGAGCGACGTAAATTGAACAGATGTGATAAAATTTAGCTGACATCTTAAATTAACAATAATATAAAATGATCTAATCGGGTCTCTGTTTGCCCAACCCTAGAAGTTTAATAGTGCATTTTACTCGCCATTTCATGCGCCTTCAGATGCCTCTTAGCCCAATACGCTATCTTTAATAGGAGCCACGTAAATTGAACAAATGTGATAGAATTTCGCTGAATTCTTATATTAACCGAAATATAAAATTATCTAATCGGGACTCTGATTGCCGTATCATAGAAGTTTAGTAGTGCATTTTACTCGCCATTCCACGCGCTTTAAGATGCCGCGTAGCCCAGTACGCTATCTGAAATAGGAGCGACGTAAGTTGAACAAATCTGATAGAATTACGCTGAATTCTTATATTAACCGTAATATAAAATGATCTAATCGGGTCTCTGTTTGCCTTATCGTAGAAGTTTAATAGTGCATTATACTAGCCACTTCATGCGCTTTCAGATGCCGCTTAGCCCAATACGCTATCTTTAATAGGAGCCACGTAAATTGAACAAATGTGATAGAATTTTGCTGAATTCTTAAATTAACCATAATATAAAATGATCTAATCGGGTTTCTGTTTGCCCTATCCTAGAAGTTTAGTAGTGCATTTTACTCGCCCTTCCACGCGCTTTAAGATGCCGCCTAGCCCTGTACGCTATCTGAAATAGGAGCGACGAAAGTTGAGCAAATGTGATAGAATTACGCTGCATTCTTATATTAACCGTAATATAAAATGATCTAATCGGGTCTCTGTTTGCCCTACCCTAGAAGTTTAATAGTGCATTTTACTCCACATTTCTTGCGCTTTGAGATGCCGCTTAGCCCAATACGCTATCTGAAATAGGTGCGACGTAAATTGAACAAATGTGACAGAATTTCCCTGAAATCTTATATTAAACAAAATATAAAATGATCTAATCGGGTCTCTGATTGCCCTATCATAGAAGTTTAATAGTACATTTTACTCGCCTTTCCACGCGCTTTAAGATGCCGCCTAGCCCAGTACACTATTTGAAATAGGAACGACGTAAATTGAACAAATGTGATAGAATTTCGCTGAATCCTTATATTAACCAAAATATGAAATGATCTAATCGTGTCTCTGTTTGCCCTACCCTAGAAGTTTAATAGTGCATTTTACTCGCCATTTCATGCGCTTTCAGATGCCGCTTAGCCCAATACGCTATCTTTAATAGGAGCGACGTAAATTGAACAAATGTAATAGAATTTCGCTGAATTCTTATATTAACCGAAATATAAAATTAACTAATCGGGACTCTGATTGCCGCATCATAGAAGTTTAGTAGTGCATTTTACTCGCCATTCCACGCGCTTTAAGATGCCGCGTAGCCCAGTACGCTATCTGAAATAGGAGCGACGTAAGTTGAACAAATCTGATAGAATTACGCTGAATTCTTAAATTAACCATAACATAAAATGATCTAATCGGGTCTCTATTTGCCCTACCCTAGAAGTTTGATAGTGCATTTCACTTGTCATTTCATGCGCTTCGAGATGCCGCTAAGACCAATAAGCTATCTGAAATAGGAGCGACGTAAATTGAAGAAATGAGAAAGAATTATGCTGAATTCTTAAATTGACCGTAATATAAAATGATCTAATCGGGTCTCTGTTTGCCCTACCCTAGAAGTTTAACATTGCATTTCACTCGCCATTTCATGCGCTTTCAGATGCCGCTTAGCCCAATACGCTATCTTTAATAGGAGCGACGTAAATTGAACAAATGTAATAGAATTTCGCTGAATTCTTATATTAACCGAAATATAAAATAATCTAATCGGGACTCTGATTGACGTATCATAGAAGTTTAGTAGTGCATTTTACTCGCCATTCCACGCGCTTTAAGATGCCGCGTAGCCCAGTACGCTATCTGAAATAGGAGCGACGTAAGTTGAACAAATCTGATAGAATTACGCTGAATTCTTATATTAACCGTAATATAAAATGATCTAATCGGGTCTCTGTTTGCCCTACCCTAGAAGTTTAATAGTGCATTTCACTTGTCATTTCATGCGCTTTGAGATGCCGCTTAGCCCAGTACGCTATCTGAAATAGGAGCGACGTAAACTGAACAAATGTGATAGAATTTTGCTGAATTCTTAAATTAACCATAATATAAAATGATCTAATCGGGTATCTGTTTGCCTTACCCTAGAAGTTTAATAGTGCATTTTAATCGCCATTTCATGGGCTTTGAGATGCCGCTTAGCCCAATACGCTATCTGAAATAGGAGCGACGTAAATTGAACAAATGTGATAGAATTTCGGTGAATTCTTAAATTAACCATAATATAAAATGATCTAATCGGGTCTCTGTTTGCCCTACCCTAGAAGTGTAATAGTGCATTTTACTCGCCATTCCACGCGCTTTAAGATGCCGCTTAGCCCAATACGCTATCTTTAATAGGAGCGACGTAAATTGAACAAATGTGATAGAATTTCGCTGAATTCTTATATTAACCAAAATATAAAATGATCTAATCCGGTCTCTGTTTGCCCTACCCTAGAAGTTTAATAGTGCATTTTACGAGCCATTTCTTGCGCTTTGAGATGCAGCTTAGCCCAATACGCTATCTGAAATAGGAGCGACGTAAATTGAACAAATGTGATAGAATTTCGCTGAATTCTTATATTAACCAAAATATGAAATGATCTTATCGGGTCTCTGATTGCCCTACCCTAGAAGTTTAATAGTGCATTTTACTCGCCCTTTCGTGCGCTGTGAGATGCCGCTTAGCCCAATACGCTATCTGAAATAGGAGCGACGTAAATTGAACAAATGTGATAGAATTTCGCTGAATTCTTATATTAACCAAAATATAAAATGATCTAATCGGGTCTCTGATTGCCCTACCCTAGAAGTTTAATAGTGCATTTTACTCGCCATTTCATGCGCTTTGAGATGCCGCTTAGCCCAATACGCTATCTGAAATAGGAGCGACGTAAATTGAACAAATGTGATAGAATTTCGCTGAATTCTTATATTAACCAAAATATAAAATGATCTAATCGGGTCTCTGATTGCCCTACCCTAGAAGTTGAATAGTGCATTGTACGAGCCATTTCTTGCGCTTTGAGATGCAGCTTAGCCCAATACGCTATCTGAAATAGGAGCGACGTAAATTGAACAAATGTGATAGAATTTCGCTGAATTCTTATTTTAACCTTAATGTAAAATGATCTAATCGGGTCTTTGTTTGCCCTACCCTAGAAGTTTAATAGTGCATTTCACTCGTCATTTCATGCGCTTTGAGTTGCCGCTTAGCCCAATAAGCTATCTGAAATAGGAGCGACGTAAATTGAACAAATGTGATAGAACTTCGCTGAATTCTTATATTAACCGTAATATAAAATGATCTTATCGGGTCTCTGATTGCCCCACCCTAGAAGTTTAATAGTGCATTTTACTCGCCCTTTCGTGCGCCTTGAGATTCCGCTTAGCCCAATACGCTATCTGAAATAGGAGCGACGTAAATTAAACAAATGTGATAGAACTTCGCTGAATTCTTATATTAACCAAAATATAAAATGAACTAATCGGGTCTCTGATTGCCCTATCATAGAAGTTTAATAGTGCATTTTACTCGCCATTCCACGCGGTTTAAGTTGCCGCCTAGCCCAGTACGCTAACTGGAATAGGAGCGACGTAAATTGAACAAATGTGATAGAATTTTGCTGAATTCTTAAATTAACCATAATATAAAATGATCTAATCGGGTCTCTGTTCGCCCTACCATAGAAGTCTAATAGTGCATTTCACTCGCCATTCCACGCGCTTTAAGATGCCGCCGAGCCCAGTACCCTATCTGAAATAGTAACGACGTAAATTGAACAAATGTGATAGAATTTTTCTGAATTCTTAAATTAACCATAATATAAAATGATCTAATCGGGTCTCTGTTTGCCCTACGCTAGAAGTTTAATAGTGCATTTTACGCGCCATTTCATGCGCTTTGAGATGCCGCTTAGCCCAATACGCTACCTCAAATAGGAGCGACGTAATTTGAACGAATGTGATAGAATTTCGCTGAATTCTTTTATTATCGATAATGTAAAATGATCTGATCGGGTCTCTGTTCGCCCTAGCCTAGAAGTTTAATAGTGCATTTTATTCGCCATTTCATGCGCTTTGAGATGCCGCTTAGCCGAATACGCTATTTGAAATACGAGCGACGTAAATTGAACAAATGTGATAGAATTACGCTGAACTCTTATATTAACCGTAATATAAAATGATCTAATCGGGTCTCTGTTTGGCTTATCCTAGAAGTTTAATGGTGCATTTTACTTGCCATTTCATGCGCTTTGAGATGCCGCCTAGCCCAGTACGCTATCTGAAATAGGAGCGACGTAAATTGAACAAATGTGAGAGAATTTCTGTGAATCCTTATATTAACCTTAATGTAAAATGATCTAATCGGGTCTCTGTTCGCCCTACCATAGAAGTCTAATGGTGCATTTCACTCGCCATTTCATGCGCTTTGAGATGCCGCTTAGCCCAATACGCTATCTAAAATAGGAGCGACGTAAGTGGAACAAATGTGATAGAATTACGCTGAATTCTTATATTAACCGTAATATAAAATGATCTAATCGGGTCTCTGTTTGGCTTATCCTAGAAGTTTAATGGTGCATTTTACTTGCCATTTCATGCGCTTTGAGATGCCGCCTAGCCCAGTACGCTATCTGAAATAGGAGCGACGTAAATTGAACAAATGTGAGAGAATTTCTGTGAATCCTTATATTAACCTTAATGTAAAATGATCTAATCGGGTCTCTGTTCGCCCTACCATAGAAGTCTAATGGTGCATTTCACACGCCATTTCATGCGCTTTGAGATGCCGCTTAGCCCAATACGCTATCTAAAATAGGAGCGACGTAAGTTGAACAAATGTGACAGAATTTCGCTGAATTCTTATATTAACCAAAATATAAAATGATCTAATCGGGTCTCTGATTGCCCTATCATAGAAGTTTAATAGTGCATTTCACTCGTCATTTCATGCGCTTTAAGATGCCGCCTAGCCCAGTACGCTATCTGAAATAGGAGCGACGTAAATTGAACAAATGTGATAAAATTTTGCTGACATCTTAAATTAACCATAATATAAAATGACCTCATCGGGTCTCTGTTTGCCCTACCCTAGAAGTTTAATAGTGCATTTTACTCGCCATTTCATGCGCCTTCAGATGCCGCTTAGCCCAATAAGCTATCTGAAATAGGAGCGACGTAAATTGAACAACTGTGATAGAATTTCCCTGAAATCTTATATTAAACAAAATATAAAATGATGTAATCGGGTCTCTGATTGCAATATCATAGAAGTTTAACAGTGCATTTCACTCGCCATTTCATGCGCTTTGACATGCCGCTTAGCCCAATAAGCTATCTGAAATAGGAGCGACGTAAATTGAACAAATGTGATAGAATTTCCATGAAATCTTATATTAAACAAAATATAAAATGATCTAATCGGGTCTCTGATTGCCCTATCATAGAAGTTTAGCAGTGCATTTTACTCGCCATTCCACGCGCTTTAAGATGCCGCCTAGCCCAGTACGCTATCTAAATTAGGAGCGACGTAAGTTGAACAAATGTGATAGAATTTCGCTCAATTCTTAAATTAACCATAATATAAAATGATCTAATCGGGTCTCTGTTTGCCCTACCCTAGAACTTTAATAGTGCCTTTTACTCGTCATTTCATGCGCTTTGAGTTGCCGCTTAGCCTAATACGCTATCTGAAATAGGAGCGATATAAGTTGAACAAATGTGATAGAATTTCGCTGAATTCATTTATTAACCATAATGTAAAATGATCTAATCGGATCTCTGTTCGAACTAGCCTAGATCTTTAATAGTGCATTTTATTCGCCATTTCATACGCTTTGAGATGCCGCTTTGCCCAATACGCTATCTGAAATAGGAGCGACGAAAATTGAACAAATGTGATAAAATTTTGCTGACATCTTAAATTAACCATAATATAAAATGATTTAATCGGGTATCTGTTTGCCCTATCCTAGAAGTTTAATAGTGCATTTTACTCGCCATTTCATGCGACTTCAGATGCCGCTTAGCCCAATACGCTATCTGAAATATGAGCGACGAAAGTTGAACAAATGTGATAAAGTTTTGCTGACATCTTAAATTAACCATAATATAAAATGATTTAATCGGGTATCTGTTTGCCCTACCCTAGAAGTTTAATAGTGCATTTTACTCGCCATTTCATGCGCCTTCAGACGCCGCTTGGCCCAATACGCTATCTGAAATAGGAGCGACGTAAATTGAACAAATGCGATAGAATTTCCCTGAAATCTTATATTAAACAAAATATAAAATGATCTAATCGGGTCTCTGATTGCCCTATCATAGAAGTTTAATAGTGCATTTTACTCGCCATTTCATGCGCTTTGAGCTGCCGCTTAGCCCAATACGCTATCTGAAATAGGAGCGACTTAAGTTGAAAAAATGTGATAGAATTTCGCTGAATTCTTTTATGAACCATAATGTAAATTGATCTAATCGGGTCTCTGTTCTCCCTAGCCTAGAAGTTTAATAGTGCATTTTATTCTCCATTTCATGCGGCTTGAGATGCCGCTTAGCCCAATACGCTATCTGAAATAGGAGCGACGTAAATTGAACAAATGCGATGGAATTTCCCTGAAATCTTATATTAAACAAAATATAAAATGATCTAATCGGGTCTCTGATTGCCCTATCATAGAAGTTTAGTAGTGCATTTTACTCGCCATTCCACGCGCTTTAAGATGCCGCCTAGCCCAGTACGCTACCTGAAATAGGAGCGACGTAAATTGAACAGATGTGATAAAATTTAGCTGACATCTTAAATTAACAATAATATAAAATGATCTAATCGGGTCTCTGTTTGCCCAACCCTAGAAGTTTAATAGTGCATTTTACTCGCCATTTCATGCGCCTTCAGATGCCTCTTAGCCCAATACGCTATCTTTAATAGGAGCCACGTAAATTGAACAAATGTGATAGAATTTCGCTGAATTCTTATATTAACCGAAATATAAAATTATCTAATCGGGACTCTGATTGCCGTATCATAGAAGTTTAGTAGTGCATTTTACTCGCCATTCCACGCGCTTTAAGATGCCGCGTAGCCCAGTACGCTATCTGAAATAGGAGCGACGTAAGTTGAACAAATCTGATAGAATTACGCTGAATTCTTATATTAACCGTAATATAAAATGATCTAATCGGGTCTCTGTTTGCCTTATCGTAGAAGTTTAATAGTGCATTATACTAGCCACTTCATGCGCTTTCAGATGCCGCTTAGCCCAATACGCTATCTTTAATAGGAGCCACGTAAATTGAACAAATGTGATAGAATTTTGCTGAATTCTTAAATTAACCATAATATAAAATGATCTAATCGGGTTTCTGTTTGCCCTATCCTAGAAGTTTAGTAGTGCATTTTACTCGCCCTTCCACGCGCTTTAAGATGCCGCCTAGCCCTGTACGCTATCTGAAATAGGAGCGACGAAAGTTGAGCAAATGTGATAGAATTACGCTGCATTCTTATATTAACCGTAATATAAAATGATCTAATCGGGTCTCTGTTTGCCCTACCCTAGAAGTTTAATAGTGCATTTTACTCCACATTTCTTGCGCTTTGAGATGCCGCTTAGCCCAATACGCTATCTGAAATAGGTGCGACGTAAATTGAACAAATGTGACAGAATTTCCCTGAAATCTTATATTAAACAAAATATAAAATGATCTAATCGGGTCTCTGATTGCCCTATCATAGAAGTTTAATAGTACATTTTACTCGCCTTTCCACGCGCTTTAAGATGCCGCCTAGCCCAGTACACTATTTGAAATAGGAACGACGTAAATTGAACAAATGTGATAGAATTTCGCTGAATCCTTATATTAACCAAAATATGAAATGATCTAATCGTGTCTCTGTTTGCCCTACCCTAGAGGTTTAATAGTGCATTTTACTCGCCATTTCATGCGCTTTCAGATGCCGCTTAGCCCAATACGCTATCTTTAATAGGAGCGACGTAAATTGAACAAATGTAATAGAATTTCGCTGAATTCTTATATTAACCGAAATATAAAATTAACTAATCGGGACTCTGATTGCCGCATCATAGAAGTTTAGTAGTGCATTTTACTCGCCATTCCACGCGCTTTAAGATGCCGCGTAGCCCAGTACGCTATCTGAAATAGGAGCGACGTAAGTTGAACAAATCTGATAGAATTACGCTGAATTCTTAAATTAACCATAACATAAAATGATCTAATCGGGTCTCTATTTGCCCTACCCTAGAAGTTTGATAGTGCATTTCACTTGTCATTTCATGCGCTTCGAGATGCCGCTAAGACCAATAAGCTATCTGAAATAGGAGCGACGTAAATTGAAGAAATGAGAAAGAATTATGCTGAATCCTTAAATTGACCGTAATATAAAATGATCTAATCGGGTCTCTGTTTGCCCTACCCTAGAAGTTTAACATTGCATTTCACTCGCCATTTCATGCGCTTTGAGGTGCCGCTTAGCCCAATATGCTATCTGAAATAGGAGCGACGTAAATTGAACAAATGTGATAGAATTTCCCTGAAATCTTATATAAAAGAAAATATAAAATGATCTAATCGGGTCTCTGATTGCCCTATCATGGAAGATTAGTAGTGCATTTTACTCACCCTTCCACGCGCTTTAAGATGCCGCCTAGCCCAGTACGCTATCTGAAATAGGAGCGACGTAAACTGAACAAATGTGATAGAATTTTGCTGAATTCTTCAATTAACCATAATATAAAATGATCTAATCGGATTTCTGTTTGCCCTGTCCTAGAAGTTTAGTAGTGCATTTTACTCGCCCTTCCACGCGCTTTAAGATGCCGCCTAGCCCTGTACGCTATCTGAAATAGGAGCGACGAAAGTTGAGCAAATGTGATAGAATTACGCTGCATTCTTATATTAACCGTAATATAAAATGATCTAATCGGGTCTCTGTTTGCCCTACCCTAGAAGTTTAGTAGTGCATTTTACTCGCCCTTCCACGCGCTTTAAGATGCCGCCTAGCCCAGTACGCTATCTGAAATAGGAGCGACGTAAGTTGAACAAATGTGATAGAATTACGCTGAATTCTTATATTAACCGTAATATAAAATGATCTAATCGGGTATCTGTTTGCCCTACCCTAGAAGTGTAATAGTGCATTTTACTCGCCATTCCACGCGCTTTAAGTTGCCGCCTAGCCCAGTACGGTATCTGAAATAGGAGCTACGTAAGTTGAACAAATGTGACAGAATTACGCTGAATT
>CAKAJE020001890.1:0-117551 GCA_916610135.2 Macropis europaea
GAATTCTTAAATTAACCATAATATAAAATGATCTAATCGGGTCTCTGTTTGCCCTATCCTAGAAGTTTAATAGTGCATTTCACTCGTCATTTCATGCGCTTTGAGATGCCGCTAAGCATAATAAGCTATCTGGAATAGCAGCGACGTAAATTGAACAAATGTGATAGAATTACGCCGCATTCTTATATTTACCGTAATATAAAATGATCTAATCGGGTCTCTGTTTGCCTTATCCTAGAAGTTTAATAGGGCATTTTACTCGCCATTTCATGCGCTTTGAAATGCCGCTTAGCCCAATACGCTATCTGAAATAGGAGCGACGTAAATTGAACAAGTGTGATAGAATTTCACTGAATTCTTAAATTAACCATAATATAAAATGATCTAATCGGGTCTCTGTTTGACCTACCCTAGAAGTTTAATAGTGCATTTTACTCGCCATTTCATGTACTTTGAGATGCCGCATAGCCCAATACGCTATCTGGAATAGGAGCGACGTAAATTGATCAAATGTGATAGAATTTCCCTGAATTCTTATATTAACCTTAATGTAAATTGATCTAATCGGGTCTCTGTTCGCCCTACCATAGAAGTCTAATAGTCAATTTCACTCGCCATTTCATGCGCTTTGAGATGCCGCTTAGCCCAATACGCTATCTGAAATAGGAGCGACGTAAATTGAACAAATGTGATAGAATTTTGCTGAATTCTTAAATTAACCATAATATAAAATGATCTAATCGGGTGTCTGTTTGCCCTACCCTAGAAGCTTAATATTGCATTTTACTCGCCATTTCATGCGCTTTGAGCTGCCGCTTAGCCCAATACGCTATCTGAAATAGGAGCGACGTAAGTTGAAAGAATGTGATAGAGTTTCGCTGAATTCTTTTATGAACCATAATGTAAAATGATCTAATCGGGTCTCTGTTCTCCCTAGCCTAGAAGTTTAATAGTGCATTTTATTCTCCATTACATGCGCTTTGAGATGCCGCTTAGCCCAATACGCTATCTGAAATAGGAGCGACGTAAATTGAACAAATGTGATAGAATTTCGCTGAATTCTTATATTAACCAAAATATAAAATGATCTAATCGGGTCTCTGATTGCCCTATCATAGAAGATTAATAGTGCATTTTACTCGCCACTCCACGCGCTTTAGGATGCCGCCTAGCCCAGTAGGCTATCCGAAATAGGAGCGACGTAAATTGAACAAATGTGATAGAATTTTGCTGAATTCTTAAATTAACCATAATATAAAATGATCTAATCGGGTCTCTGCTTGCCCTACCCTAGAAGTTTAATAGTGCATTTTAGTCGCCATTTCATGCGCTTTGAGATGCCGCTTCGCCCAATACGCTATCTGAAATAGGAGCGACGTAAATTAAACAAATGTGATAGAATTTCCCTGAAATCTTATATTAAACAAAATATAAAATGATCTAATCGGGTCTCTGATTGCCCTATCATAGAAGTTTAGCAGTGCATTTTACTTGCCATTCCACGCGCTTTAAGAAACCGCGTAGCCCAGTACGCTATCTAAATTAGGAGCGACGTAAGTTGAACAAATGTGATAGAATTTCGCTGAATTCTTTTATTAACCATAATGTAAAATGATCTAATCGGATCTCTGTTCGCCCTAGCCTAGAACTTTAATAGTGCATTTTATTCGCCATTTCATACGCTTTGAGATGCCGCTTTGCCCACTACGCTATCTGAAATAGGAGCGACGTAAATTGAACAAATGTGATAGAATTTCACTGAATTCTTATATTAACCAAAATATAAAATGAACTAATCGGGTCTCTGATTGCCCTAGCATAGAAGTTTAATAGTGCATTTTACTCGCCATTCCGAGCGCTTTAAGATGCCGCATAGCCCAGTTCGCTATTTGAAATAGGAGCGACGTAAATTGAACAAATGTTATAGAATTTTGCTGAATTCTTAAATTAACCATAGTATAAAATGATCTAATCGGGTCTCTGTTTGCCCTACCCTAGAAGTTTAATAGTGCATTTTGCTCGCCATTTCATGCGCTTTGAGATGCCGCTTAGCCCAATACGCTATCTGAAATAGGAGCGACGTAAATTGAACAAATGTGATAGAATTTCGCTGATTTCTTAAATTAACTATAATATAAAATGATCTAATCGGGTCACTGATTGCCCTATCATAGAAGTTTAATAGTGCATTTTACTCGCCATTCCACGCGCTTTAAGTTGCCGCCTAGCCCAGTACGCTATCTGAAATAGGAGCGACGTAAATTGAACAAATGTGATAGAATTTTGCTGAATTCTTAAATTAACCATAATATAAAATGATCTAATCGGGTCTCTGTTTGCCCTACCCTAGAAGTTTAATAGTGCATTTTACTCGCCATTTCATGCACTTTGAGATGCCGCTTAGCCCAATACGCTATCTGAAATAGGAGCGACGAAAGTTGAACAAAGGTGATAGAATTTCGCCGCATTCTTATATTAACCGTAATATAAAATGATCTAATCGGGTCTCTGTTTGCCTTATCCCAGAAGTTTAATAGTGCATTTTACTCGCCATTCCACGCGCTTTAAGATGCCGCCTAGCCCAGTACGCTACCTGAAATAGGAGCGACGTAAGTTGAACAAATGTGATAGAATTACGCTGAATTCTTATATTAACCAAAATATAAAATGATCTAATCGGGTCTCTGATTGCCCTATCATAGAAGATTAATAGTGCATTTTACTCGCCATTCCACGCGCTTTAAGTTGCCGCTTAGCCCAATACGCTATCTGAAATATCAGCGACGTAAATTGAACAAATGTGAGACGATCTCGCTGAATTCTTATATTAACCTTAATGTAAAATGATCTAATCGGGTCTCTGTTCGCCCTACCCTAGAAGATTAATAGTGCATTTTACTCGTCATTTCATGCGCTTTGAGATGCCGCTTAGCCCAATAAGCTATCTGCAATAGGATCGACGTAAATGGAACAAATGTGATAGAATTTCGCTGAATTCTTAAATTAACCATAATATAAAATGAAATAAACGGGTCTCTGTTCGCCCTACCCTAGAAGATTAATAGTGCATTTCACTCGTCATTTCATGCGCTTTGAGATGCCGCTTAGCCCAATAGCTATCTGAAATAGGAGCGACGTAAATTGAACAAATGTGATAGGAGTTCCCTGAATACTTATATTAACCTTAATGTAAAATGATCTAATCGGGTCTTTGTTCGCACTACCCTAGAAGTTTACTAGTGCAGTTTACTCGCCATTTCATGCGTTTTGAGATGCAGTATAGACCAATACGCTATCTGAAATAGGAGCGACGTAAATTGAACAAATGTGATAGAATTTTGCTGAATTCTTAAATTAACCATAATATAAAATGATGTAATCGGGTCTCTGTTCGCCCTACCCAAGAAGTTTAATAGTGCATTTCTCTCGTCATTTCATGCGCTTTGAGATGCCGCTTAGCCCAATAGCTATCTGAAATAGGAGCGACGTAAATTGAACAAATGTGATAGAATTTCGCTGAATTCTTATATTAACCAAAATATAAAATGATCTAATCGGGTCTCTGATTGCCGTATCCTAGAAGTTTAATAGTGCATTTTACTCGCCATTTCTTGCGCTTTGAGATGCCGCTTTGCCCAATACGCTATCAGAAATAGGAGCGACGTAAATTGAACGAATGTGATAGAATTTCGGTCAATTCTTAAATTAACCATAATATAAAATGATCTAATCCGGTCTCTGTTTGCCCTACCCTAGAACTTTAATAGTGCATTTTACTCGTCATTTCATGCGCTTTGAGATGCCGCTTAGCCTAATACGCTATCTGATATTGGAGCGATATAAGTTGAACAAATGTGATAGAATTTCGCTGAATTCTTTTATTAACCATAATGTAAAATGATCTAATCGGATCTCTGTTCGCCCAAGCCTAGAACTTTAACAGTGCATTTTATTCGCCATTTCATACGCTTTGAGATGCCGCTTTTCCCACTACGCTATCTGAAATAGGAGCGACGTAAATTTTACAAATGTGATAGAATTTCGTTGAATTCTTATATTAACCAATATATAAAATGATGTAATCGGGTCTCTGATTACTGTATCATAGAAGTATAGTAGTGCATTTTACTCGCCCTTCCACGCGCTTTAAGATGCCGCCTAGCCCAGTACGCTATCTGAAATAGGAGCGACGTAAGATGAACAAATGTGATAGAATTACGCTGAATTCTTATATTAACCGTAATATAAAATGATCTAATCGGGTCTCTGTTTGCCTTATCCTAGAAGTTTAATAGTGCATTTTACTCGCCATTTCATGCGCTTTGAAATGCCGCATAGCCCAATACGCTATCTGAAATAGGAGCGACGTGAATTGAACAAATGTGATAGAATTTCCGTGAATTCTTATATTAACCTTAATGTAAAATGATCTAATCGGGTCTCTGTTCGCCCTACCATAGAAGTCTAATAGTGCATTTCACTCGCCATTTCATGCACTTTGAAATGCCGCTTAGCCCAATACGCTATCTGAAATAGGAGCGACGTAATTTGAACAAATGTGATAGAATTTCGCTCAATTCTTTTATTAACCATAATGTAAAATGATCTGATCGGGTCTCTGTTCGCCCCAGCCTAGAAGTTTAGTAGTGCATTTTATTCGCCATTTCATGCGCTTTGAGATGCCGTTTAGCCGAATACGCTATCTGAAATAGGAGCGACGTATGTTGAACAAATGTGATAGAATTTTGCTGAATTCTTAAATTAACCATAATATAAAATGATCTAATCGGGTCTCTGTTTGCCCTACCCAAGAAGTTTAATAGTGCATTTCACTCGTCATTCCATGCGCTTTGAGATGCCGCTAAGCCCAATAAGCTATCTGAAATAGGAGCGACGTAAATTGAACAAATGTGATAGAATTTCGCTGAATTCTTACATTAACCATAATGTAAAATGATATAATCGGGTCTCTGTTTGCCCTAGCCTAGAAGTTTAATAGTGCATTTCACTCTTCACTTCATGCGCTTTGAGATGCCGCTAAGCACAATAAGCTATCTGTAATAGGAGCGACGTAAATTGAACAAATGTGATAGAATTTCGCTGAATTCTTATATTAACCAAAATATAAAATGATCTAATCGGGTCTCTGTTCGCCCTAGCCTAGAAGTTTAATAGTGCATTTTATTCGCCATTTCATGCGCTTTGAGATGCCGCTTAGCCCAATACGCTATCTGAAATAGGAGCGACGTAAATTGAACAAATGTGATAGAATTTCCCTGAATTCTTATGTTAACCTTAATGTAAAATGATCTAACCGGGTCTCTGTTCGCCCTACCATAGAAGTCCAATAGTGCATTTCACTCGCCATTTCATGCGCCTTGAGATGCCGCTTAGCACAATACGCTATTTGAAATAGGGGCGACGTAAATTGAACAAATGTGATAGAATTACGCTGAATTTTTATATTAACCGTAATATAAAATGATCTAATCGGGTCTCTGTTTGCCTTATCGTAGAAGTTTAATAGTGCATTTTACTCGCCATTTCATGCGCTTTGAGATGCCGCTTAACCCAATACGCTATCTGAAATAGGAGCGACGTAAATTGAACAAATGTGATAGAATTTCGCTGAATTCTTAAATTAACCATAATATAAAACGATCTAATCGGGTCTCTGTTCGCCCTGCCATAGAAGTCTAATAGTGCATTTCACTCGCCATTCCACGCGCTTTAAGATGCGGCCGAACCCAGTACGCTATCTGAAATAGGAGCGACGTAAATTGAACAAATGTGATAGAATTTTGCTGAATTCATAAATTAACCGTAATATAAAATGATTTAATTGGGTCTCTGTTCGCCCTACCGTAGAAATCTGATAGTTCATTTTACTCGCCATTTCATGCTCTTTGAGATGCCGCCTAGCCCAATACGCTATCTGAAATAGGAGCGACGTAACTTGAACAAATGAGATACAAATTCCGTGAAATCTGATATTATACAAAATATAAAATGATCTAATCGGGTCTCTGATTGCCCTATCATAGAAGTTTAGCAGTGCATTTTACTCGCCATTCCACGCGCTTTAAGAAACCGCCTAGCCCAGTACGCTATCTAAATTAGGAGCGACGTAAGTTGAACAAATGTGATAGAATTTCGCTGAATTCTTTTATGAACCATAATGTAAAATGATCTGATCGGGCCTCCGTTTGCCCTACCATAGAAGTTTGATAGTGCATTTTACTCGCCATTTCATGTGCTTTAAGCTGCCGCAGAGCCCAATACGCTATCTGGAATCGGAGCGACGTAAATTGAACAAATGTGATAGAATTTCCCTGAATTCTTCTATTAACCTTAATGTAAAATGATCTAATCGGGTCTCTGTTCGCCCTACCATAGAAGTCTAATAGTGCATTTCACTCGCCATTTCATGCGCTTTGAGATGCCGCTTAGCACAGTACGCTATTTGAAATAGGGGCGACGTAAATTGATCAAATGTGATAGAATTACGCTGAATTCTTATATTAACCGTAATATAAAATGATCTAATCGGGTCTCTGTTTGCCTTATCCTAGAAGTTTAATAGTGCATTTTACGCGCCATTTCATGCGCTTTGAGATGCCGCTAAGCATAATAAGCTATCTGGAGTAGCAGCGACGTAAATTGAACAAGTGTGATAGAATTTCACTGAATTCTTAAATTAACCATAATATAAAATGATCTAATCGGGTCTCTGTTTGACCTACCCTAGAAGTTTAATAGTTCATTTTACTCGCCATTTCGTGTACTTTGAGATGCCGCATAGCCCAATACGCTATCTGGAATAGGAGCGACGTAAATTGATCAAATGTGATAGAATTTCCCTGAATTCTTATATTAACCTTAATGTAAATTGATCTAATCGGGTCTCTGTTCGCCCTACCATAGAAGTCTAATAGTCAATTTCACTCGCCATTTCATGCGCTTTGAGATGCCGCTTAGCCCAATACGCTATCTGAAATAGGAGCGACGTAAATTGAACAAATGTGATAGAATTTTGCTGAATTCTTAAATTAACCATAATATAAAATGATCTAATCGGGTGTCTGTTTGCCCTACCCTAGAAGCTTAATATTGCATTTTACTCGCCATTTCATGCGCTTTGAGCTGCCGCTTAGCCCAATACGCTATCTGAAATAGGAGCGACGAAAGTTGAACAAATGTGATAGAATTTTGCTGAATTCTTAAATTAACCATAATATAAAATGATCTAATCGGGTCTCTGTTTGCCCTACCCTAGAAGTTTAATAGTGGATTTTACTCGGCATTCCACGCGCTTTAAGAAGCCGCATCGCCCAATACGATATCTGAAATAGGAGCGACGTAAATTAAACAAATGTGATAGAATTTCCCTGAAATCTTATATTAAACAAAATATAAAATGATCTAATCGGGTCTCTGATTGCCCTATCATAGAAGTTTAGCAGCGCATTTTACTCGCCATTTCATGCGCTTTGAGATGCCGCTTAGCCCAATACGCTATCTAAATTAGGAGCGACGTAAGTTGAACAAATGTGATAGAATTACGCTGAATTCTTATTTTAACCGTAATATAAAATGATCTAATCGGGTCTCTGTTTGCCTTATCCTAGAAGTTTAGTATTGCATTTTACTCGCCATTTCATGCGCTTTGAGGTGCCGCTTAGCCCAATACGCTATCTGAAATAGGAGCGACGTAAATTGAACAAATGTGATAGAATTTCGCTGAATTCTTAAATTAACTATAATATAAAATGATCTAATCGGGTCATTGATTGCCCTACCCTAGAAGTTTAATAGTGCATTTTACTCGCCATTTCATGCGCTTTGAGATACCGCTTAGCCCAATACGCTATCTGAAATATGAGCGACGAAAGTTGAACAAATGTGATAGAATTTCGCTGAATTATTTTATTAACCAGAATGTAAAATGATCTAATCTGGTCTCTGTTCGCCCTAGCCTAGAAGTTTAATAGTGGATTTTACTCGGCATTCCACGCGCTTTAAGATGCCGCCTAGCCCAGTACGCTATCTAAATTAGGAGCGACGTAAGTTGAACAAATGTGATAGAATTTCGCACAATTCTTAAATTAACCATAATATAAAATGTTCTAATCGGGTCTCTGTTTGCCCTACCCTAGAACTTTAATAGTGCATTTTACTCGCCATTCCGAGCGCTTTAAGATGCCGCATAGCCCAGTTCGCTATTTGAAATAGGAGCGACGTAAATTGAACAAATGTGATAGAATTTTGCTGAATTCTTAAATTAACCATAACATAAAATGATCTAATCGGGTCTCTGTTTGCCCTACCCTAGAAGTTTAACAGTGCATTTTACTCGCCATTTCATGCGCTTTGAGATGCCGCATAGCCCAATACGCTATCTGAAATAGGAGCGACATAAATTGAACAAATGTGATAGAATTTCGCTGAATTCTTAAATTAACCATAATAACAAATGATCTAATCGGGTCTCTGTTTGCCCTACCCTAGTAGTTTAACAGTGCATTTTACTCGCCATTTCATGCGCTTTGAGATGCCGCATAGCCCAATACGCTATCTGAAATAGGAGCGACGTACATTGAACAAATGTGATAGAATTTCTGTGAATTCTTATATTAACCTCAATGTAAAATGATCTAATCGGGTCTCTGTTCGCCCTACCATAGAAGTCATATAGTGCATTTCACTCGCCATTTCCTGCGCTTTGAGATGCCGCTTAGCCCAATAAGCTATCTGAAATAGTAGCGACGTAAATTGAACAAATGTGATAGAATTTCGCCGCATTCTTATATTAACCGTAATATAAAATGATCTAATCGGGTCTCTGTTTGCCTTATCCCAGAAGTTTAATAGTGCATTTTACTCGCCATTCCACGCGCTTTAAGATGCCGCCTAGCCCAGTACGCTACCTGAAATAGGAGCGAAGTAAGTTGAACAAATGTGATAGAATTACGCTGAATTCTTATATTAACCAAAATATAAAATGATCTAATCGGGTCTCTGATTGCCCTATCATAGAAGATTAATAGTGCATTTTACTCGCCATTCCACGCGCTTTAAGTTGCCGCTTAGCCCAATACGCTATCTGAAATATCAGCGACGTAAATTGAACAAATGTGAGACGATCTCGCTGAATTCATATATTAACCTTAATGTAAAATGATCTAATCGGGTCTCTGTTCGCCCTACCCTAGAAGATTAATAGTGCATTTTACTCGTCATTTCATGCGCTTTGAGATGCCGCTTAGCCCAATAAGCTATCTGCAATAGGATCGACGTAAATGGAACAAATGTGATAGAGTTTCGCTGAATTCTTAAATTAACCATAATATAAAATGAAATAAACGTGTCTCTGTTCGCCCTACCCTAGAAGATTAATAGTGCATTTCACTCGTCATTTCATGCGCTTTGAGATGCCGCTTAGCCCAATAAGCTATCTGAAATAGGAGCGACGTAAATTGAACAAATGTGATAGGAGTTCCCTGAATACTTATATTAACCTTAATGTAAAATGATCTAATCGGGTCTTTGTTGGCACTACCCAAGAAGTTTAATAGTGCATTTCACTCGTCATTTCATGCGCTTTGATATGCCGCTAAGCCCAATAAGCTATCTGAAATAGGAGCGACGTAAATTGAACAAATGTGATAGAATTTCGCTGAATTCTTACATTAACCATAATGTAAAATGATATAATCGGGTCTCTGTTTGCCCTAGCCTAGAAGTTTAATAGTGCATTTCACTCTTCACTTCATGCGCTTTGAGATGCCGCTAAGCACAATAAGCTATCTGTAATAGGAGCGACGTAAATTGAACAAATGTGATAGAATTTCGCTGAATTCTTATATTAACCAAAATATAAAATGATCTAATCGGGTCTCTGTTCGCCCTAGCCTAGAAGTTTAATAGTGCATTTTATTCGCCATTTCATGCGATTTGAGATGCCGCTTAGCCCAATACGCTATCTGAAATAGGAGCGACGTAAATTGAACAAATGTGATAGAATTTCCCTGAATTCTTATATTAACCTTAATGTAAAATGATCTAACCGGGTCTCTGTTCGCCCTACCATAGAAGTCCAATAGTGCATTTCACTCGCCATTTCATGCGCCTTGAGATGCCGCTTAGCACAATACACTATTTGAAATAGGGGCGACGTAAATTGAACAAATGTGATAGAATTACGCTGAATTTTTATATTAACCGTAATATAAAATGATCTAATCGGGTCTCTGTTTGCCTTATCGTAGAAGTTTAATAGTGCATTTTACTCGCCATTTCATGCGCTTTGAGATGCCGCTTAACCCAATACGCTATCTGAAATAGGAGCGACGTAAATTGAACAAATGTGATAGAATTTCGCTGAATTCTTAAATTAACCATAATATAAAACGATCTAATCGGGTCTCTGTTCGCCCTGCCATAGAAGTCTAATAGTGCATTTCACTCGCCATTCCACGCGCTTTAAGATGCGGCCAAACCCAGTACGCTATCTGAAATAGGAGCGACGTAAATTGAACAAATGTGATAGAATTTTGCTGAATTCATAAATTAACCGTAATATAAAATGATTTAATTGGGTCTCTGTTCGCCCTACCGTAGAAATCTGATAGTTCATTTTACTCGCCATTTCATGCTCTTTGAGATGCCGCCTAGCCCAATACGCTATCTGAAATAGGAGCGACGTAACTTGAACAAATGTGATAGAATTTCGCTGAATTCTTTTATGAACCATAATGTAAAATGATCTGATCGGGCCTCTGTTTGCCCTACCATAGAAGTTTGATAGTGCATTTTACTCGCCATTTCATGTGCTTTAAGCTGCCGCAGAGCCCAATACGCTATCTGGAATCGGAGCGACGTAAATTGAACAAATGTGATAGAATTTCCCTGAATTCTTATATTAACCTTAATGTAAAATGATCTAATCGGGTCTCTGTTCGCCCTACCATAGAAGTCTAATAGTGCATTTCACTCGCCATTTCATGCGCTTTGAGATGCCGCTTAGCCCAATACGCTATCTCAAATAGGAGCGACGTAAATTGAACAAATGTGATAGAATTTCCGTGAATTCTTATATTAACCTCAATGTAAAATGATCTAATCGGGTCTCTGTTCGCCCTACCATAGAAGTCTTATAGTGCATTTCACTCGCCCTTTCATGCGCCTTGAGATGCCGCTTAGCCCAATACGCTATCTGAAATAGGAGCGACGTAAATTGAACAAATGTGATAGAATTTCCCTGAAATCTTATATTAAACAAAATATAAAATGATCTAATCGGGTCTCTCCTTGCCCTACCCTAGAAGTTTAATAGTGCATTTTAGTCGCCATTTCATGCGCTTTGAGATGCCGCTTCGCCCAATACGCTATCTGAAATGGGAGCGACGTAAATTGAACAAATGTGATAGAATTTCCCTGAAATCTTATATTAAACAAAATATAAAATGATCTAATCGGGTCTCTGATTGCCCTATCATAGAAGATTAGTAGTCCATTTTACTCGCCATTCCACGCGCTTTAAGATGCCGCCTAGCCCAGTACGCTATCTGAAATATGAGCGACGTAACTTGAACAAATGTGATAGAATTACGCTGCCTTCTTATATTAACCGTAATATAAAATGATCTAATCGGGTCTCTGTTTGCCTTACCCTAGAAGTTTAATAGTGCATTATACTCGCCATTTCATGCGCTTCGAGATGCCGCTTAGCCCAATACGCTATCTGAAATAGGAGCGACATAAATTGAACAAATGTGATAGAATTTCGCTGAATTCTTAAATTAACCATAATAACAAATGATCTAATCGGGTCTCTGTTTGCCCTACCCTAGAAGTTTAACAGTGCATTTTATTAGCCATTTCATGCGCTTTGAGATGCCGCATAGCCCAATACGCTATTTGAAATAGGAGCGACGTAAATTGAACAAATGTGATAGAATTTCCCTGAAATCTTGTATTAAACAAAATATAAAATGATCTAATCGGGTCTCTGATTGCCCTATCATAGAAGTTTAGTAGTGCATTCTACTCGCCATTCCACGCGCTTTAAGATGCCGCCTAGCCCAGTACGCTATCTGAAATAGGAGCGACGTAAATTGAACAAATGTGATAAAATTTTGCTGACATCTTAAATTAACCATAATATAAAATGATCTAATCGGGTCTCTATTCGCCCTACCCTAGAAGCTTAATATTGCATTTTACTCGCCATTTCATGCGCTTTGAGCTGCCGCTTAGCCCAATACGCTATCTGAAATAGGAGAGACGTAAATTGAACAAATACGATAGAATTTCCCTGAAATCTTATATTAAACAAAATATAAAATGATCTAATCGGGTTTCTGATTGCCCTATCATAGAAGATTAATAGTGCATTTTACTCGCCATTCCACGCGCTTTATGCTGCCGCCTAGCCCAGTACGGTATCTGAAATAGGAGCTACGTAAGTTGAACAAATGTGATAGAATTACGCTGAATTCTTATATTAACCGTAATATAAAATGATGTAATCGGGCCTCTGTTTGCCCTATCATAGAAGTTTGATAGTGCATTTTACTCGCCATTTCATGTGCTTTAAGCTGCCGCATAGCCCAATACGCTATCTGCAATAGGAGCGACGTAAATTGAACAAATGTGATAGAATTTCCCTGAATTCTTATATTAACCTTAATGTAAAATGATCTAATCGTGTCTCTGTTCGCCCTACCATAGAAGTCTAATAGTGCATTTCACTCGCCATTTCATGCGCTTTGAGATGCCGCTTAGCACAGTACGCTATTTGAAATAGGGGCGACGTAAATTGATCAAATGTGATAGAATTACGCTGAATTCTTATATTAACCGTAATATAAAATGATCTAATCGGGTCTCTGTTTGCCTTATCCTAGAAGTTTAATAGTGCATTTTACTCGCCATTTCATGCGCTTTGAGATGCCGCTAAGCATAATAAGCTATCTGGAGTAGCAGCGACGTAAATTGAACAAGTGTGATAGAATTTCAATGAATTCTTAAATTAACCATAATATAAAATGATCTAATCGGGTCTCTGTTTGACCTACCCTAGAAGTTTAATAGTGCATTTTACTCGCCATTTCATGTACTTTGAGATGCCGCATAGCCCAATACGCTATCTGGAATAGGAGCGACGTAAATTGATCAAATGTGATAGAATTTCCCTGAATTCTTATATTAACCTTAATGTAAATTGATCTAATCGGGTCTCTGTTGGCCCTACCATAGAAGTCTAATAGTCAATTTCACTCGCCATTTCATGCGCTTTGAGATGCCGCTTAGCCCAATACGCTATCTGAAATAGGAGCGACGTAAATTGAACAAATGTGATAGAATTTTGCTGAATTCTTAAATTAACCATAATATAAAATGATCTAATCGGGTGTCTGTTTGCCCTACCCTAGAAGTTTAATAGTGCATTTTATTCTCCATTTCATGCGCTTTGAGATGCCGCTTAGCCCAATACGCTATCTGATATAGGAGCGACGTAAATTGAACAAATGTGATACAATTTCGCTGAATTCTTATATTAACCAAAATATAAAATGAACTAATCGGGTCTCTGTTTGCCTTATCCTAGAAGTTTAGTATTGCATTTTACTCGCCACTCCACGCGCTTTAGGATGCCGCCTAGCCCAGTAGGCTATCCGAAATAGGAGCGACGTAAATTGAACAAATGTGATAGAATTTTGCTGAATTCTTAAATTAACCATAATATAAAATGATCTAATCGGGTCTCTCTTTGCCCTACCCTAGAAGTTTAATAGTGGATTTTACTCGGCATTCCACGCGCTTTAAGAAGCCGCATCGCCCAATACGATATCTGAAATAGGAGCGACGTAAATTAAACAAATGTGATAGAATTTCCCTGAAATCTTATATTAAACAAAATATAAAATGATCTAATCGGGTCTCTGATTGCCCTATCATAGAAGTTTAGCAGTGCATTTTACTCGCCATTCCACGCGCTTTAAGATGCCGCTTAGCCCAATACGCTATCTGAAATATGAGCGACGAAAGTTGAACAAATGTGATAGAATTTCGCTGAATTATTTTATTAACCAGAATGTAAAATGATCTAATCTGGTCTCTGTTCGCCCTAGCCTAGAAGTTTAATAGTGGATTTTACTCGGCATTCCACGCGCTTTAAGATGCAGCCTAGCCCAGTACGCTATCTGAAATAGGAGCAATCTAAATTGAACGAATGTGATAGAATTTTGCTGAATTCTTAAATTAACCATAATATAAAATGATCTAATCGGGTCTCTGCTTGCCCTACCCTAGAAGTTTAATAGTACATTTTAGTCGCCATTTCATGCGCTTTGAGATGCCGCTTCGCCCAATACACTATCTGAAATAGGAGCGACGTAAATTAAACAAATGTGATAGAATTTCCCTGAAATCTTATATTAAACAAAATATAAAATGATCTAATCGGGTCTCTGATTGCCCTATCATAGAAGTTTAGCAGTGCATTTTACTCGCCATTCCACGCGCTTTAAGAAACCGCGTAGCCCAGTACGCTATCTAAATTAGGAGCGACGTAAGTTGAACAAATGTGATAGAATTTCGCACAATTCTTAAATTAACCATAATATAAAATGATCTAATCGGGTCTCTGTTTGCCCTACCCTAGAACTTTAATAGTGCATTTTACTCGTCATTTCATGCGCTTTGAGTTGCCGCTTAGCCTAATACGCTATCTGAAATAGGAGCGATATAAGTTGAACAAATGTGATAGAATTTCGCTGAATTCTTTTATTAACCATAATGTAAAATGATCTAATCGGATCTCTCTTCGCCCTAGCCTAGAACTTTAATAGTGCATTTTATTCGCCATTTCATACGCTTTGAGATGCCGCTTTGCCCACTACGCTATCTGAAATAGGAGCGACGTAAATTGAACAAATGTGATAGAATTTCACTGAATTCTTGTATTAACCAAAATATAAAATGAACTAATCGGGTCTCTGATTGCCCTAGCATAGAAGTTTAATAGTGCATTTTACTCGCCATTCCGAGCGCTTTAAGATGCCGCATAGCCCAGTTCGCTATTTGAAATAGGAGCGACGTAAATTGAACAAATGTGATAGAATTTTGCTGAATTCTTAAATTAACCATAGTATAAAATGATCTAATCGGGTCTCTGTTTGCCCTACCCTAGAAGTTTAATAGTGCATTTTGCTCGCCATTTCATGCGCTTTGAGATGCCGCTTAGCCCAATACGCTATCTGAAATAGGAGCGACGTAACTTGAACAAATGTGATAGAATTTTGCTGAATTCTTAAATTAACTATAATATAAAATGATCTAATCGGGTCACTGATTGCCCTATCATAGAAGTTTAATAGTGCATTTTACTCGCCATTCCACGCGCTTTAAGTTGCCGCCTAGCCCAGTACGCTATCTGAAATAGGAGCGACGTAAATTGAACAAATGTGATAGAATTTTGCTGAATTCTTAAATTAACCATAACATAAAATGATCTAATCGGGTCTCTGTTTGCCCTACCCTAGTAGTTTAATCGTGCATTTTACTCGGCATTTCATGCGCTCTGAGATGCCGCTTAGCCCAATACGCTATCTGAAATAGGAGCGACGAAAGTTGAACAAATGTGATAGAATTTCGCTGAATTATTTTATTAACCAGAATGTAAAATGATCTAATCTGGTCTCTGTTCGCCCTAGCCTAGAAGTTTAATAGTGGATTTTACTCGGCATTCCACGCGCTTTGAGATGCCGCCTAGCCCAGTACGCTATCTGAAATAGGAGCGACCTAAATTGAACGAATGTGATAGAATTTTGCTGAATTCTTAAATTAACCATAATATAAAATGATCTAATCGGGTCTCTCCTTGCCCTACCCTAGAAGTTTAATAGTGCATTTTAGTCGCCATTTCATGCGCTTTGAGATGCCGCTTCGCCCAATACGCTATCTGAAATGGGAGCGACGTAAATTGAACAAATGTGATAGAATATCCCTGAAATATTATATTAAACAAAATATAAAATGATCTAATCGGGTCTCTGATTGCCCTATCATAGAAGATTAGTAGTGCATTTTACTCGCCATTCCACGCGCTTTAAGATGCCGCCTAGCCCAGTACGCTATCTGAAATATGAGCGACGTAACTTGAACAAATGTGATAGAATTACGCTGCCTTCTTATATTAACCGTAATATAAAATGATCTAATCGGGTCTCTGTTTGCCTTACCCTAGAAGTTTAATAGTGCATTATACTCGCCATTTCATGCGCTTCGAGATGCCGCTTAGCCCAATACGCTATCTGAAATAGGAGCGACATAAATTGAACAAATGTGATAGAATTTCGCTGAATTCTTAAATTAACCATAATAACAAATGATCTAATCGGGTCTCTGTTTGCCCTACCCTAGAAGTTTAACAGTGCATTTTACTAGCCATTTCATGCGCTTTGAGATGCCGCATAGCCCAATACGCTATCTGAAATAGGAGCGACGTAAATTGAACAAATGTGATAGAATTTCCCTGAAATCTTATATTAAACAAAATATAAAATGATCTAATCGGGTCTCTGATTGCCCTATCATAGAAGTTTAGTAGTGCATTTTACTCGCCATTCCACGCGCTTTAAGATGCCGCCTAGCCCAGTACGCTACCTGAAATAGGAGCGACGTAAGTTGAACAAATGTGATAGAATTACGCTGAATTCTTATATTAACCGTAATATAAAATGATATAATCGGGTCTCTGTTTGCCCTATCATAGAAGTTTAATAGTGCATTTTACTCGCCATTTCATGTGCTTTAAGGTGCCGCATAGCCCAATACGCTATCTGGAATAGGAGCGACGTAAATTGAACAAATGTGATAGAATTTCCCTGAATTCTTATATTAACCTTAATGTAATATGATCTAATCGGGTCTCTATTCGCCCTACCCTAGAAGCTTAATATTGCATTTTACTCGCCATTTCATGCGCTTTGAGCTGCCGCTTAGCCCAATACGCCATCTGAAATAGGAGCGACGTAAATTGAACAAATACGATAGAATTTCCCTGAAATCTTATATTAAACAAAATATAAAATGATCTAATCGGGTCTCTGATTGCCCTATCATAGAAGTTTAATAGTGCATTTTACTCGCCATTCCACGCGCTTTATGATGCCGCTTAGCCCAATACGCTATCTGAAATAGGAGCGACGTAAATTGAACAAATGTGATACAATTTCGCTGAATTCTTATATTAACCAAAATATAAAATGAACTAATCGGGTCTCTGTTTGCCTTATCCTAGAAGTTTAGTATTGCATTTTACTCGCCACTCCACGCGCTTTAGGATGCCGCCTAGCCCAGTAGGCTATCCGAAATAGGAGCGACGTAAATTGAACAAATGTGATAGAATTTTGCTGAATTCTTAAATTAACCATAATATAAAATGATCTAATCGGGTCTCTCTTTGCCCTACCCTAGAAGTTTAATAGTGGATTTTACTCGGCATTCCACGCGCTTTAAGAAGCCGCATCGCCCAATACGATATCTGAAATAGGAGCGACGTAAATTAAACAAATGTGATAGAATTTCCCTGAAATCTTATATTAAACAAAATATAAAATGATCTAATCGGGTCTCTGATTGCCCTATCATAGAAGTTTAGCAGTGCATTTTACTCGCCATTCCACGCGCTTTAAGATGCCGCTTAGCCCAATACGCTATCTGAAATATGAGCGACGAAAGTTGAACAAATGTGATAGAATTTCGCTGAATTATTTTATTAACCAGAATGTAAAATGATCTAATCTGGTCTCTGTTCGCCCTAGCCTAGAAGTTTAATAGTGGATTTTACTCGGCATTCCACGCGCTTTAAGATGCAGCCTAGCCCAGTACGCTATCTGAAATAGGAGCAATCTAAATTGAACGAATGTGATAGAATTTTGCTGAATTCTTAAATTAACCATAATATAAAATGATCTAATCGGGTCTCTGCTTGCCCTACCCTAGAAGTTTAATAGTACATTTTAGTCGCCATTTCATGCGCTTTGAGATGCCGCTTCGCCCAATACACTATCTGAAATAGGAGCGACGTAAATTAAACAAATGTGATAGAATTTCCCTGAAATCTTATATTAAACAAAATATAAAATGATCTAATCGGGTCTCTGATTGCCCTATCATAGAAGTTTAGCAGTGCATTTTACTCGCCATTCCACGCGCTTTAAGAAACCGCGTAGCCCAGTACGCTATCTAAATTAGGAGCGACGTAAGTTGAACAAATGTGATAGAATTTCGCACAATTCTTAAATTAACCATAATATAAAATGATCTAATCGGGTCTCTGTTTGCCCTACCCTAGAACTTTAATAGTGCATTTTACTCGTCATTTCATGCGCTTTGAGTTGCCGCTTAGCCTAATACGCTATCTGAAATAGGAGCGATATAAGTTGAACAAATGTGATAGAATTTCGCTGAATTCTTTTATTAACCATAATGTAAAATGATCTAATCGGATCTCTCTTCGCCCTAGCCTAGAACTTTAATAGTGCATTTTATTCGCCATTTCATACGCTTTGAGATGCCGCTTTGCCCACTACGCTATCTGAAATAGGAGCGACGTAAATTGAACAAATGTGATAGAATTTCACTGAATTCTTGTATTAACCAAAATATAAAATGAACTAATCGGGTCTCTGATTGCCCTAGCATAGAAGTTTAATAGTGCATTTTACTCGCCATTCCGAGCGCTTTAAGATGCCGCATAGCCCAGTTCGCTATTTGAAATAGGAGCGACGTAAATTGAACAAATGTGATAGAATTTTGCTGAATTCTTAAATTAACCATAGTATAAAATGATCTAATCGGGTCTCTGTTTGCCCTACCCTAGAAGTTTAATAGTGCATTTTACTCGCCATTTCATGCGCTTTGAGATGCCGCTTAGCCCAATACGCTATCTGAAATAGGAGCGACGTAACTTGAACAAATGTGATAGAATTTTGCTGAATTCTTAAATTAACTATAATATAAAATGATCTAATCGGGTCACTGATTGCCCTATCATAGAAGTTTAATAGTGCATTTTACTCGCCATTCCACGCGCTTTAAGTTGCCGCCTAGCCCAGTACGCTATCTGAAATAGGAGCGACGTAAATTGAACAAATGTGATAGAATTTTGCTGAATTCTTAAATTAACCATAACATAAAATGATCTAATCGGGTCTCTGTTTGCCCTACCCTAGTAGTTTAATCGTGCATTTTACTCGGCATTTCATGCGCTCTGAGATGCCGCTTAGCCCAATACGCTATCTGAAATAGGAGCGACGAAAGTTGAACAAATGTGATAGAATTTCGCTGAATTATTTTATTAACCAGAATGTAAAATGATCTAATCTGGTCTCTGTTCGCCCTAGCCTAGAAGTTTAATAGTGGATTTTACTCGGCATTCCACGCGCTTTGAGATGCCGCCTAGCCCAGTACGCTATCTGAAATAGGAGCGACCTAAATTGAACGAATGTGATAGAATTTTGCTGAATTCTTAAATTAACCATAATATAAAATGATCTAATCGGGTCTCTCCTTGCCCTACCCTAGAAGTTTAATAGTGCATTTTAGTCGCCATTTCATGCGCTTTGAGATGCCGCTTCGCCCAATACGCTATCTGAAATGGGAGCGACGTAAATTGAACAAATGTGATAGAATATCCCTGAAATATTATATTAAACAAAATATAAAATGATCTAATCGGGTCTCTGATTGCCCTATCATAGAAGATTAGTAGTGCATTTTACTCGCCATTCCACGCGCTTTAAGATGCCGCCTAGCCCAGTACGCTATCTGAAATATGAGCGACGTAACTTGAACAAATGTGATAGAATTACGCTGCATTCTTATATTAACCGTAATATAAAATGATCTAATCGGGTCTCTGTTTGCCTTACCCTAGAAGTTTAATAGTGCATTATACTCGCCATTTCATGCGCTTCGAGATGCCGCCTAGCCCAATACGCTATCTGAAATAGGAGCGACATAAATTGAACAAATGTGATAGAATTTCGCTGAATTCTTAAATTAACCATAATAACAAATGATCTAATCGGGTCTCTGTTTGCCCTACCCTAGAAGTTTAACAGTGCATTTTACTAGCCATTTCATGCGCTTTGAGATGCCGCATAGCCCAATACGCTATCTGAAATAGGAGCGACGTAAATTGAACAAATGTGATAGAATTTCCCTGAAATCTTATATTAAACAAAATATAAAATGATCTAATCGGGTCTCTGATTGCCCTATCATAGAAGTTTAGTAGTGCATTTTACTCGCCATTCCACGCGCTTTAAGATGCCGCCTAGCCCAGTACGCTACCTGAAATAGGAGCGACGTAAGTTGAACAAATGTGATAGAATTACGCTGAATTCTTATATTAACCGTAATATAAAATGATATAATCGGGTCTCTGTTTGCCCTATCATAGAAGTTTAATAGTGCATTTTACTCGCCATTTCATGTGCTTTAAGGTGCCGCATAGCCCAATACGCTATCTGGAATAGGAGCGACGTAAATTGAACAAATGTGATAGAATTTCCCTGAATTCTTATATTAACCTTAATGTAATATGATCTAATCGGGTCTCTATTCGCCCTACCCTAGAAGCTTAATATTGCATTTTACTCGCCATTTCATGCGCTTTGAGCTGCCGCTTAGCCCAATACGCCATCTGAAATAGGGAGCGACGTAAATTGAACAAATACGATAGAATTTCCCTGAAATCTTATATTAAACAAAATATAAAATGATCTAATCGGGTCTCTGATTGCCCTATCATAGAAGTTTAATAGTGCATTTTACTCGCCATTCCACGCGCTTTATGATGCCGCTTAGCCCAATACGCTATCTGAAATAGGAGCGACGTAAATTGAACAAATGTGATAGAATTTCGCTGAATTCTTATATTAACCAAAATATAAAATGATCTAATCGGGTCTCTGATTGACCTATCATAGAAGATTAATAGTGCATTTTACTCGCCACTCCACGCGCTTTAGGATGCCGCCTAGCCCAGTAGGCTATCCGAAATAGGAGCGACGTAAATTGAACAAATGTGATAGAATTTTGCTGAATTCTTAAATTAACCATAATATAAAATGATCTAATCGGGTCTCTGATTGCCCTACCCTAGAAGTTTAATAGTGCATTTTACTCGCCATTTCATGCGCTTTGAGATGCCGCTTATCCCAATACGCTATCTGAAATAGGAGCGACGAAAGTTGAACAAATGTGATAGAATTTTGCTGAATTCTTAAATTAACCATAATATAAAATGATCTAATCGGGTCTCTGTTTGCCCTACCCTAGAAGTTTAATAGTGGATTTTACTCGGCATTCCACGCGCTTTAAGAAGCCGCATCGCAAATACGATATCTGAAATAGGAGCGACGTAAATTAAACAAATGTGATAGAATTTCCCTGAAATCTTATATTAAACAAAATATAAAATGATCTAATCGGGTCTCTGATTGCCCTATCATAGAAGTTTAGCAGTGCATTTTACTCGCCATTCCACGCCCTTTAAGATGCCGCTTAGCCCAATACGCTATCTGAAATATGAGCGACGAAAGTTGAACAAATGTGATAGAATTTCGCTGAATTATTTTATTAACCAGAATGTAAAATGATCTAATCTGGTCTCTGTTCGCCCTAGCCTAGAAGTTTAATAGTGGATTTTACTCGGCATTCCACGCGCTTTAAGATGCAGCCTAGCCCAGTACGCTATCTGAAATAGGAGCAATCTAAATTGAACGAATGTGATAGAATTTTGCTGAATTCTTAAATTAACCATAATATAAAATGATCTAATCGGGTCTCTGCTTGCCCTACCCTAGAAGTTTAATAGTGCATTTTAGTCGCCATTTCATGCGCTTTGAGATGCCGCTTCGCCCAATACGCTATCTGAAATAGGAGCGACGCAAATTAAACAAATGTGATAGAATTTCCCTGAAATCTTATATTAAACAAAATATAAAATGATCTAATCGGGTCTCTGATTGCCCTATCATAGAAGTTTAGCAGTGCATTTTACTCGCCATTCCACGCGCTTTAAGAAACCGCGTAGCCCAGTACGCTATCTAAATTAGGAGCGACGTAAGTTGAACAAATGTGATAGAATTTCGCACAATTCTTAAATTAACCATAATATAAAATGATCTAATCGGGTCTCTGTTTGCCCTACCCTAGAACTTTAATAGTGCATTTTACTCGTCATTTCATGCGCTTTGAGTTGCCGCTTAGCCTAATACGCTATCTGAAATAGGAGCGATATAAGTTGAACAAATGTGATAGAATTTCGCTGACTTCTTTTATTAACCATAATGTAAAATGATCTAATCGGATCTCTGTTCGCCCTAGCCTAGAACTTTAATAGTGCATTTTATTCGCCATTTCATACGCTTTGAGATGCCGCTTTGCCCACTACGCTATCTGAAATAGGAGCGACGTAAATTGAACAAATGTGATAGAATTTCACTGAATTCTTGTATTAACCAAAATATAAATTGAACTAATCGGGTCTCTGATTGCCCTAGCATAGAAGTTTAATAGTGCATTTTACTCGCCATTCCGAGCGCTTTAAGATGCCGCATAGCCCAGTTCGCTATTTGAAATATTAGCGACGTAAATTGAACAAATGTGATAGAATTTTGCTGAATTCTTAAATTAACCATAGTATAAAATGATCTAATCGGGTCTCTGTTTGCCCTACCCTAGAAGTTTAATAGTGCATTTTGCTCGCCATTTCATGCGCTTTGAGATGCCGCTTAGCCCAATACGCTATCTGAAATAGGAGCGACGTAAATTGAACAAATGTGATAGAATTTCCCTGAAATCTTATATTAAACAAAATATAAAATGATCTAATCGGGTCTCTGATTGCCCTATCATAGAAGATTAGTAGTGCATTTTACTCGCCATTCCACGCGCTTTAAGATGCCGCCTAGCCCAGTACGCTATCTGAAATATGAGCGACGTAACTTGAACAAATGTGATAGAATTACGCTGCATTCTTATATTAACCGTAATATAAAATGATCTAATCGGGTCTCTGTTTGCCCTACCCTAGTAGTTTAATCGTGCATTTTACTCGGCATTTCATGCGCTCTGAGATGCCGCTTAGCCGAATACGCTATCTGAAATAGGAGCGACGAAAGTTGAACAAATGTGATAGAATTTCGCTGAATTATTTTATTAACCAGAATGTAAAATGATCTAATCTGGTCTCTGTTCGCCCTAGCCTAGAAGTTTAATAGTGGATTTTACTCGGCATTCCACGCGCTTTAAGATGCCGCCTAGCCCAGTACGTTATCTGAAATAGGAGCGACCTAAATTGAACGAATGTGATAGAATTTTGCTGAATTCTTAAATTAACCATAATATAAAATGATCTAATCGGGTCTCTCCTTGCCCTACCCTAGAAGTTTAATAGTGCATTTTAGTCGCCATTTCATGCGCTTTGAGATGCCGCTTCGCCCAATACGCTATCTGAAATGGGAGCGACGTAAATTGAACAAATGTGATAGAATTTCCCTGAAATCTTATATTAAACAAAATATAAAATGATCTAATCGGGTCTCTGATTGCCCTATCATAGAAGATTAGTAGTGCATTTTACTCGCCATTCCACGCGCTTTAAGATGCCGCCTAGCCCAGTACGCTATCTGAAATATGAGCGACGTAACTTGAACAAATGTGATAGAATTACGCTGCATTCTTATATTAACCATAATATAAAATGATCTAATCGGGTCTCTGTTTGCCTTACCCTAGAAGTTTAATAGTGCATTATACTCGCCATTTCATGCGCTTCGAGATGCCGCTTAGCCCAATACGCTATCTGAAATAGGAGCGACATAAATTGAACAAATGTGATAGAATTTCGCTGAATTCTTAAATTAACCATAATAACAAATGATCTAATCGGGTCTCTGTTTGCCCTACCCTAGAAGTTTAACAGTGCATTTTACTAGCCATTTCATGCGCTTTGAGATGCCGCATAGCCCAATACGCTATCTGAAATAGGAGCGACGTAAATTGAACAAATGTGATAGAATTTCCCTGAAATCTTATATTAAACAAAATATAAAATGATCTAATCGGGTCTCTGATTGCCCTATCATAGAAGTTTAGTAGTGCATTCTACTCGCCATTCCACGCGCTTTAAGATGCCGCCTAGCCCAGTACGCTATCTGAAATAGGAGCGACGTAAATTGAACAAATGTGATAAAATTTTGCTGACATCTTAAATTAACCATAATATAAAATGATTTAATCGGGTATCTGTTTGCCCTACCCTAGAAGTTTAATAGTGCATTTTCCTCGCCATTTCATGCGCCTTCAGATGCCGCTTAGCCCAATACGCTATCTGAAATAGGAGCGACGTAAATTGAACAAATGTGATAGAATTTCGCTGAATTCTTAAATTAACTATAATATAAAATGATCTAATCGGGTCACTGATTGCCCTACCCTAGAAGCTTAATATTGCATTTTACTCGCCATTTCATGCGCTTTGAGCTGCCGCTTAGCCCAATACGCTATCTGAAATAGGAGCGACGTAAGTTGAAAAAATGTGATAGAGTTTCGCTGAATTCTTTTATGAACCATAATGTAAAATGATCTAATCGGGTCTCTGTTCTCCCTAGCCTCGAAGTTTAATAGTGCATTTTATTCTCCATTTCATGCGCTTTGAGATGCCGCTTAGCCCAATACGCTATCTGAAATAGGAGCGACGTAAATTGAACAAATACGATAGAATTTCCCTGAAATCTTATATTAAACAAAATATAAAATGATCTAATCTGGTCTCTGATTGTCCTATCATAGAAGTTTAGTAGTGCATTTTACTCGCCATTCCACGCGCTTTAAGATGCCGCCTAGCCCAGTACGCTACCTGAAATAGGAGCGACGTAAGTTGAACAAATGTGATAGAATTACGCTGAATTCTTATATAAACCATAATATAAAATGATCTAATCGGGTCTCTGTTTGCCTTACCCTAGAAGTTTGATAGTGCATTTTACTCGCCATTTCATGCGCTTTGAGATGCCGCTTAGCCCAATACGCATCTGAAATAGGAGCGACGTAAATTGAACAAATATGATAGAATTACGCTGAATTCTTATATTAACCTTAATGTAAAATGATCTAATCGGGTCTCTATTCGCCCTACCCTAGAAGCTTAATATTGCATTTTACTCGCCATTTCATGCGCTTTGAGCTGCCGCTTAGCCCAATACGCTATCTGAAATAGGAGCGACGTAAATTGAACAAATACGATAGAATTTCCCTGAAATCTTATATTAAACAAAATATAAAATGATCTAATCGGGTCTCTGATTGCCCTATCATAGAAGTTTAATAGTGCATTTTACTCGCCATTCCACGCGCTTTATGATGCCGCCTAGCCCAGTACGGTATCTGAAATAGGAGCTACGTAAGTTGAACAAATGTGATAGAATTACGCTGAATTCTTATATTAACCGTAATATAAAATGATGTAATCGGGCCTCTGTTTGCCCTATCATAGAAGTTTAATAGTGCATTTTACTCGCCATTTCATGCGCTTTGAGATGCCGCTTAGCCCAATACGCTATCTGAAATAGGAGCGAAGTAAATTGAACAAATGTGATAGAATTTTGCTGAATTCTTAAATTAACCATAATATAAAATGATCTAATCGGGTCTCTGATTGCCCTACCCTAGAAGTTTAATAGTGCATTTTACTCGCCATTTCATGCGCTTTGAGATGCCGCTTATCCCAATACGCTATCTGAAATAGGAGCGACGAAAGTTGAACAAATGTGATAGAATTTTGCTGAATTCTTAAATTAACCATAATATAAAATGATCTAATCGGGTCTCTGTTTGCCCTACCCTAGAAGTTTAATAGTGGATTTTACTCGGCATTCCACGCGCTTTAAGAAGCCGCATCGCAAATACGATATCTGAAATAGGAGCGACGTAAATTAAACAAATGTGATAGAATTTCCCTGAAATCTTATATTAAACAAAATATAAAATGATCTAATCGGGTCTCTGATTGCCCTATCATAGAAGTTTAGCAGTGCATTTTACTCGCCATTCCACGCCCTTTAAGATGCCGCTTAGCCCAATACGCTATCTGAAATATGAGCGACGAAAGTTGAACAAATGTGATAGAATTTCGCTGAATTATTTTATTAACCAGAATGTAAAATGATCTAATCTGGTCTCTGTTCGCCCTAGCCTAGAAGTTTAATAGTGGATTTTACTCGGCATTCCACGCGCTTTAAGATGCAGCCTAGCCCAGTACGCTATCTGAAATAGGAGCAATCTAAATTGAACGAATGTGATAGAATTTTGCTGAATTCTTAAATTAACCATAATATAAAATGATCTAATCGGGTCTCTGCTTGCCCTACCCTAGAAGTTTAATAGTGCATTTTAGTCGCCATTTCATGCGCTTTGAGATGCCGCTTCGCCCAATACGCTATCTGAAATAGGAGCGACGCAAATTAAACAAATGTGATAGAATTTCCCTGAAATCTTATATTAAACAAAATATAAAATGATCTAATCGGGTCTCTGATTGCCCTATCATAGAAGTTTAGCAGTGCATTTTACTCGCCATTCCACGCGCTTTAAGAAACCGCGTAGCCCAGTACGCTATCTAAATTAGGAGCGACGTAAGTTGAACAAATGTGATAGAATTTCGCACAATTCTTAAATTAACCATAATATAAAATGATCTAATCGGGTCTCTGTTTGCCCTACCCTAGAACTTTAATAGTGCATTTTACTCGTCATTTCATGCGCTTTGAGTTGCCGCTTAGTCTAATACGCTATCTGAAATAGGAGCGATATAAGTTGAACAAATGTGATAGAATTTCGCTGAATTCTTTTATTAACCATAATGTAAAATGATCTAATCGGATCTCTGTTCGCCCTAGCCTAGAACTTTAATAGTGCATTTTATTCGCCATTTCATACGCTTTGAGATGCCGCTTTGCCCACTACGCTATCTGAAATAGGAGCGACGTAAATTTTACAAATGTGATAGAATTTCGTTGAATTCTTATATTAACCAATATATAAAATGATGTAATCGGGTCTCTGATTACTGTATCATAGAAGTATAGTAGTGCATTTTACTCGCCCTTCCACGCGCTTTAAGATGCCGCCTAGCCCAGTACGCTATCTGAAATAGGAGCGACGTAAGATGAACAAATGTGATAGAATTACGCTGAATTCTTATATTAACCGTAATATAAAATGATCTAATCGGGTCTCTGTTTGCCTTATCCTAGAAGTTTAATAGTGCATTTTACTCGCCATTTCATGCGCTTTGAAATGCCGCATAGCCCAATACGCTATCTGAAATAGGAGCGACGTAAATTGAACAAATGTGATAGAATTTCCGTGAATTCTTATATTAACCTTAATGTAAAATGATCTAATCGGGTCTCTGTTCGCCGTACCATAGAAGTCTAATAGTGCATTTCACTCGCCATTTCATGCACTTTGAAATGCCGCTTAGCCCAATACGCTATCTGAAATAGGAGCGACGTAATTTGAAGAAATGTGATAGAATTTCGCTCAATTCTTTTATTAACCATAATGTAAAATGATCTGATCGGGTCTCTGTTCGCCCCAGCCTAGAAGTTTAGTAGTGCATTTTATTCGCCATTTCATGCGCTTTGAGATGCCGCTTAGCCGAATACGCTATCTGAAATAGGAGCGACGTAAATTGAACAAATGTGATACAATATCCCTGAAATCTTATATTAAACAAAATATAAAATGATCTAATCAGGTCTCTGATTGCCCTATCATAGAAGTTTAGTAGTGCATTTTACTAGCCATTCCACGAGCTTTAAGATGCCGCCTAGCACAGTACGCTATCTGAAATAGGAGCGACGTATGTTGAACAAATGTGATAGAATTTTGCTGAATTCTTAAATTAACCATAATATAAAATGATCTAATCGGGTCTCTGTTTGCCCTACCCAAGAAGTTTAATAGTGCATTTCACTCGTCATTCCATGCGCTTTGAGATGCCGCTAAGCCCAATAAGCTATCTGAAATAGGAGCGACGTAAATTGAACAAATGTGATAGAATTTCGCTGAATTCTTACATTAACCATAATGTAAAATGATATAATCGGGTCTCTGTTTGCCCTAGCCTAGAAGTTTAATAGTGCATTTCACTCTTCACTTCATGCGCTTTGAGATGCCGCTAAGCACAATAAGCTATCTGTAATAAGAGCGACGTAAATTGAACAAATGTGATAGAATTTCGCTGAATTCTTATATTAACCAAAATATAAAATGATCTAATCGGGTCACTGTTCGCCCTAGCCTAGAAGTTTAATAGTGCATTTTATTCGCCATTTCATGCGTTTTGAGATGCCGCTTAGCCCAATACGCTATCTGAAATAGGAGCGACGTAAATGAACAAATGTGATAGAATTTCCCTGAATTCTTATATTAACCTTAATGTAAAATGATCTAACCGGGTCTCTGTTCGCCCTACCATAGAAGTCCAATAGTGCATTTCACTCGCCATTTCATGCGCCTTGAGATGCCGCTTAGCACAATACGCTATTTGAAATAGGGGCGACGTAAATTGAACAAATGTGATAGAATTACGCTGATTTTTATATTAACCGTAATATAAAATGATCTAATCGGGTCTCTGTTTGCCTTATCGTAGAAGTTTAATAGTGCATTTTACTCGCCATTTCATGCGCTTTGAGATGCCGCTTAACCCAATACGCTATCTGAAATAGGAGCGACGTAAATTGAACAAAATGTGATAGAATTTCGCTGAATTCTTAAATTAACCATAATATAAAACGATCTAATCGGGTCCTCTGTTCGCCCTGCCATAGAAGTCTAATAGTGCATTTCACTCGCCATTCCACGCGCTTTAAGATGCGGCCGAACCCAGTACGCTATCTGAAATAGGAGCGACGTAAATTGAACAAATGTGATAGAATTTTGCTGAATTCATAAATTAACCGTAATATAAAATGATTTAATTGGGTCTCTGTTCGCCCTACCGTAGAAATCTGATAGTTCATTTCACTCGCCATTTCATGCTCTTTGAGATGCCGCCTAGCCCAATACGCTATCTGAAATAGGAGCGACGTAACTTGAACGAATGTGATACAAATTCCCTGAAATCTGATATTATACAAAATATAAAATGATCTAATCGGGTCTCTGATTGCCCTATCATAGAGTTTAGCAGTGCATTTTACTCGCCATTCCACGCGCTTTAAGAAACCGCCTAGCCCAGTACGCTATCTAAATTAGGAGCGACGTAAGTTGAACAAATGTGATAGAATTTCGCTGAATTCTTTTATGAACCATAATGTAAAATGATCTGATCGGGCCTCCGTTTGCCCTACCATAGAAGTTTGATAGTGCATTTTACTCGCCATTTCATGTGCTTTAAGCTGCCGCAGAGCCCAATACGCTATCTGGAATCGGAGCGACGTAAATTGAACAAATGTGATAGAATTTCCCTGAATTCTTATATTAACCTTAATGTAAAATGATCTAATCGGGTCTCTGTTCGCCCTACCATAGAAGTCTAATAGTGCATTTCACTCGCCATTTCATGCGCTTTGAGATGCCGCTTAGCACAGTACGCTATTTGAAATAGGGGCGACGTAAATTGATCAAATGTGATAGAATTACGCTGAATTCTTATATTAACCGTAATATAAAATGATCTAATCGGGTCTCTGTTTGCCTTATCCTAGAAGTTTAATAGTGCATTTTACGCGCCATTTCATGCGCTTTGAGATGCCGCTAAGCATAATAAGCTATCTGGAGTAGCAGCGACGTAAATTGAACAAGTGTGATAGAATTTCACTGAATTCTTAAATTAACCATAATATAAAATGATCTAATCGGGTCTCTGTTTGACCTACCCTAGAAGTTTAATAGTGCATTTTACTCGCCATTTCATGTACTTTGAGATGCCGCATAGCCCAATACGCTATCTGGAATAGGAGCGACGTAAATTGATCAAATGTGATAGAATTTCCCTGAATTCTTATATTAACCTTAATGTAAATTGATCTAATCGGGTCTCTGTTCGCCCTACCATAGAAGTCTAATAGTCAATTTCACTCGCCATTTCATGCGCTTTGAGATGCCGCTTAGCCCAATACGCTATCTGAAATAGGAGCGACGTAAATTGAACAAATGTGATAGAATTTTGCTGAATTCTTAAATTAACCATAATATAAAATGATCTAATCGGGTGTCTGTTTGCCCTACCCTAGAAGTTTAATAGTGCATTTTATTCTCCATTTCATGCGCTTTGAGATGCCGCTTAGCCCAATACGCTATCTGAAATAGGAGCGACGTAAATTGAACAAATGTGATACAATTTCGCTGAATTCTTATATTAACCAAAATATAAAATGAACTAATCGGGTCTCTGTTTGCCTTATCCTAGAAGTTTAGTATTGCATTTTACTCGCCATTTCATGCGCTTTGAGATGCCGCTTAGCCCAATACGCTATCTGAAATAGGAGCGACGTAAATTGAACAAATGTGATAGAATTTCGCTGAATTCTTATATTAACCAAAATATAAAATGATCTAATCGGGTCTCTGATTGCCCTATCATAGAAGATTAATAGTGCATTTTACTCGCCACTCCACGCGCTTTAGGATGCCGCCTAGCCCAGTAGGCTATCCGAAATAGGAGCGACGTAAATTGAACAAATGTGATAGAATTTTGCTGAATTCTTAAATTAACCATAATATAAAATGATCTAATCGGGTCTCTGATTGCCCTACCCTAGAAGTTTAATAGTGCATTTTACTCGCCATTTCATGCGCTTTGAGATGCCGCTTAGCCCAATACGCCTATCTGAAATAGGAGCGACGAAAGTTGACAAATGTGATAGAATTTTGCTGAATTCTTAAATTAACCATAATATAAAATGATCTAATCGGGTCTCTGCTTGCCCTACCCTAGAAGTTTAATTGTGCATTTTAGTCGCCATTTCATGCGCTTTGAGATGCCGCTTCGCCCAATACACTATCTGAAATAGGAGCGACGTAAATTAAACAAATGTGATAGAATTTCCCTGAAATCTTATATTAAACAAAATATAAAATGATCTAATCGGGTCTCTGATTGCCCTATCATAGAAGTTTAGCAGTGCATTTTACTCGCCATTCCACGCGCTTTAAGAAACCGCGTAGCCCAGTACGCTATCTAAATTAGGAGCGACGTAAGTTGAACACATGTGATAGAATTTCGCACAATTCTTAAATTAACCATAATATAAAATGATCTAATCGGGTCTCTGTTTGCCCTACCCTAGAACTTTAATAGTGCATTTTACTCGTCATTTCATGCGCTTTGAGTTGCCGCTTAGGCTAATACGCTATCTGAAATAGGAGCGATATAAGTTGAACAAATGTGATAGAATTTCGCTGAATTCTTTTATTAACCATAATGTAAAATGATCTAATCGGATCTCTGTTCGCCCTAGCCTAGAACTTTAATAGTGCATTTTATTCGCCATTTCATACGCTTTGAGATGCCGCTTTGCCCACTACGCTATCTGAAATAGGAGCGACGTAAATTGAACAAATGTGATAGAATTTCACTGAATTCTTGTATTAACCAAAATATAAAATGAACTAATCGGGTCTCTGATTGCCCTAGCATAGAAGTTTAATAGTGCATTTTACTCGCCATTCCGAGCGCTTTAAGATGCCGCATAGCCCAGTTCGCTATTTGAAATAGGAGCGACGTAAATTGAACAAATGTGATAGAATTTTGCTGAATTCTTAAATTAACCATAGTATAAAATGATCTAATCGGGTCTCTGTTTGCCCTACCCTAGAAGTTTAATAGTGCATTTTGCTCGCCATTTCATGCGCTTTGAGATGCCGCTTAGCCCAATACGCTATCTGAAATAGGAGCGACGTAAATTGAACAAATGTGATAGAATTTCCCTGAAATCTTATATTAAACAAAATATAAAATGATCTAATCGGGTCTCTGATTGCCCTATCATAGAAGATTAGCAGTGCATTTTACTCGCCATTCCACGCGCTTTAAGATGCCGCCTAGCCCAGTACGCTATCTGAAATATGAGCGACGTAACTTGAACAAATGTGATAGAATTACGCTGCATTCTTATATTAACCGTAATATAAAATGATCTAATCGGGTCTCTGTTTGCCCTACCCTAGTAGTTTAATCGTGCATTTTACTCGGCATTTCATGCGCTCTGAGATGCCGCTTAGCCCAATACGCTATCTGAAATAGGAGCGACGAAAGTTGAACAAATGTGATAGAATTTCGCTGAATTATTTTATTAACCAGATTGTAAAATGATCTAATCTGGTCTCTGTTCGCCCTAGCCTAGAAGTTTAATAGTGGATTTTACTCTGCATTCCACGCGCTTTAAGATGCCGCCTAGCCCAGTACGCTATCTGAAATAGGAGCGACCTAAATTGAACGAATGTGATAGAATTTTGCTGAATTCTTAAATTAACCATAATATAAAATGATCTAATCGGGTCTCTCCTTGCCCTACCCTAGAAGTTTAATAGTGCATTTTAGTCGCCATTTCATGCGCTTTGAGATGCCGCTTCGCCCAATACGCTATCTGAAATGGGAGTGACGTAAATTGAACAAATGTGATAGAATTTCCCTGAAATCTTATATTAAACAAAATATAAAATGATCTAATCGGGTCTCTGATTGCCCTATCATAGAAGATTAGTAGTGCATTTTACTCGCCATTCCACGCGCTTTAAGATGCCGCCTAGCCCAGTACGCTATCTGAAATATGAGCGACGTAACTTGAACAAATGTGATAGAATTACGCTGCATTCTTATATTAACCGTAATATAAAATGATGTAATCGGGTCTCTGTTTGCCTTACCCTAGAAGTTTAATAGTGCATTATACTCGCCATTTCATGCGCTTCGAGATGCCGCTTAGCCCAATACGCTATCTGAAATAGGAGCGACATAAATTGAACAAATGTGATAGAATTTCGCTGAATTCTTAAATTAACCATAATAACAAATGATCTAATCGGGTCTCTGTTTGCCCTACCCTAGAAGTTTAACAGTGCATTTTACTAGCCATTTCATGCGCTTTGAGATGCCGCATAGCCCAATACGCTATCTGAAATAGGAGCGACGTAAATTGAACAAATGTGATAGAATTTCCCTGAAATCTTATATTAAACAAACTATAAAATGATCTAATCGGGTCTCTGATTGCCCTATCATAGAAGTTTAGTAGTGCATTCTACTCGCCATTCCACGCGCTTTAAGATGCCGCCTAGCCCAGTACGCTATCTGAAATAGGAGCGACGTAAATTGAACAAATGTGATAAAATTTTGCTGACATCTTAAATTAACCATAATATAAAATGATTTAATCGGGTATCTGTTTGCCCTACCCTAGAAGTTTAATAGTGCATTTTCCTCGCCATTTCATGCGCCTTCAGATGCCGCTTAGCCCAATACGCTATCTGAAATAGGAGCGACGTAAATTGAACAAATGTGATAGAATTTCGCTGAATTCTTAAATTAACTATAATATAAAATGATCTAATCGGGTCACTGATTGCCCTACCCTAGAAGCTTAATATTGCATTTTACTCGCCATTTCATGCGCTTTGAGCTGCCGCTTAGCCCAATACGCTATCTGAAATAGGAGCGACGTAAGTTGAAAAAATGTGATAGAGTTTCGCTGAATTCTTTTATGAACCATAATGTAAAATGATCTAATCGGGTCTCTGTTCTCCCTAGCCTCGAAGTTTAATAGTGCATTTTATTCTCCATTTCATGCGCTTTGAGATGCCGCTTAGCCCAATACGCTATCTGAAATAGGAGCGACGTAAATTGAACAAATACGATAGAATTTCCCTGAAATCTTATATTAAACAAAATATAAAATGATCTAATCTGGTCTCTGATTGTCCTATCATAGAAGTTTAGTAGTGCATTTTACTCGCCATTCCACGCGCTTTAAGATGCCGCCTAGCCCAGTACGCTACCTGAAATAGGAGCGACGTAAGTTGAACAAATGTGATAGAATTACGCTGAATTCTTATATTAACCGTAATATAAAATGATATAATCGGGTCTCTGTTTGCCCTATCATAGAAGTTTAATAGTGCATTTTACTCGCCATTTCATGTGCTTTAAGGTGCCGCATAGCCCAATACGCTATCTGGAATAGGAGCGACGTAAATTGAACAAATGTGATAGAATTTCCCTGAATTCTTATATTAACCTTAATGTAAAATGAACTAATCGGGTCTCTGTTTGCCTTATCCTAGAAGTTTAGTATTGCATTTTACTCGCCATTTCATGCGCTTTGAGATGCCGCTTAGCCCAATACGCTATCTGAAATAGGAGCGACGTAAATTGAACAAATGTGATAGAATTTCGCTGAATTCTTATATTAACCAAAATATAAAATGATCTAATCGGGTCTCTGATTGCCCTATCATAGAAGATTAATAGTGCATTTTACTCGCCACTCCACGCGCTTTAGGATGCCGCCTAGCCCAGTAGGCTATCCGAAATAGGAGCGACGTAAATTGAACAAATGTGATAGAATTTTGCTGAATTCTTAAATTAACCATAATATAAAATGATCTAATCGGGTCTCTGATTGCCCTACCCTAGAAGTTTAATAGTGCATTTTACTCGCCATTTCATGCGCTTTGAGATGCCGCTTAGCCCAATACGCTATCTGAAATAGGAGCGACGAAAGTTGAACAAATGTGATAGAATTTTGCTGAATTCTTAAATTAACCATAATATAAAATGATCTAATCGGGTCTCTGTTTGCCCTACCCTAGAAGTTTAATAGTGGATTTTACTCGGCATTCCACGCGCTTTAAGAAGCCGCATCGCCCAATACGATATCTGAAATAGGAGCGACGTAAATTAAACAAATGTGATAGAATTTCCCTGAAATCTTATATTAAACAAAATATAAAATGATCTAATCGGGTCTCTGATTGCCCTATCATAGAAGTTTAGCAGTGCATTTTACTCGCCATTCCACGCGCTTTAAGATGCCGCTTAGCCCAATACGCTATCTGAAATATGAGCGACGAAAGTTGAACAAATGTGATAGAATTTCGCTGAATTATTTTATTAACCAGAATGTAAAATGATCTAATCTGGTCTCTGTTCGCCCTAGCCTAGAAGTTTAATAGTGGATTTTACTCGGCATTCCACGCGCTTTAAGATGCAGCCTAGCCCAGTACGCTATCTGAAATAGGAGCAATCTAAATTGAACGAATGTGTTAGAATTTTGCTGAATTCTTAAATTAACCATAATAACAAATGATCTAATCGGGTCTCTGTTTGCCCTACCCTAGAAGTTTAATAGTGCATTTTAGTCGCCATTTCATGCGCTTTGAGATGCCGCTTCGCCCAATACGCTATCTGAAATAGGAGCGACGTAAATTAAACAAATGTGATAGAATTTCCCTGAAATCTTATATTAAACAAAATATAAAATGATCTAATCGGGTCTCTGATTGCCCTATCATAGAAGTTTAGCAGTGCATTTTACTCGCCATTCCACGCGCTTTAAGATGCCGCCTAGCCCAGTACGCTATCTGAAGTAGGAGCGACCTAAATTGAACGAATGTGATAGAATTTTGCTGAATTCTTAAATTAACCATAATATAAAATGATCTAATCGGGTCTCTCCTTGCCCTACCCTAGAAGTTTAATAGTGCATTTTAGTCGCCATTTCATGCGCTTTGAGATGCCGCTTCGCCCAATACGCTATCTGAAATGGGAGCGACGTAAATTGAACAAATGTGATAGAATTTCCCTGAAATCTTATATTAAACAAAATATAAAATGATCTAATCGGGTCTCTGATTGCCCTATCATAGAAGATTAGTAGTGCATTTTACTCGCCATTCCACGCGCTTTAAGATGCCGCCTAGCCCAGTACGCTATCTGAAATATGAGCGACGTAACTTGAACAAATGTGATAGAATTACGCTGCATTCTTATATTAACCGTAATATAAAATGATCTAATCGGGTCTCTGTTTGCCTTACCCTAGAAGTTTAATAGTGCATTATACTCGCCATTTCATGCGCTTCGAGATGCCGCTTAGCCCAATACGCTATCTGAAATAGGAGCGACATAAATTGAACAAATGTGATAGAATTTCGCTGAATTCTTAAATTAACCATAATAACAAATGATCTAATCGGGTCTCTGTTTGCCCTACCCTAGAAGTTTAACAGTGCATTTTACTAGCCATTTCATGCGCTTTGAGATGCCGCATAGCCCAATACGCTATCTGAAATAGGAGCGACGTAAATTGAACAAATGTGATAGAATTTCCCTGAAATCTTATATTAAACAAAATATAAAATGATCTAATCGGGTCTCTGATTGCCCTATCATAGAAGTTTAGTAGTGCATTCTACTCGCCATTCCACGCGCTTTAAGATGCCGCCTAGCCCAGTACGCTATCTGAAATAGGAGCGACGTAAATTGAACAAATGTGATAAAATTTTGCTGACATCTTAAATTAACCATAATATAAAATGATTTAATCGGGTATCTGTTTGCCCTACCCTAGAAGTTTAATAGTGCATTTTCCTCGCCATTTCATGCGCCTTCAGATGCCGCTTAGCCCAATACGCTATCTGAAATAGGAGCGACGTAAATTGAACAAATGTGATAGAATTTCGCTGAATTCTTAAATTAACTATAATATAAAATGATCTAATCGGGTCACTGATTGCCCTACCCTAGAAGCTTAATATTGCATTTTACTCGCCATTTCATGCGCTTTGAGCTGCCGCTTAGCCCAATACGCTATCTGAAATAGGAGCGACGTAAATTGAACAAATACGATAGAATTTCCCTGAAATCTTATATTAAACAAAATATAAAATGATCTAATCTGGTCTCTGATTGTCCTATCATAGAAGTTTAGTAGTGCATTTTACTCGCCATTCCACGCGCTTTAAGATGCCGCCTAGCCCAGTACGCTACCTGAAATAGGAGCGACGTAAGTTGAACAAATGTGATAGAATTACGCTGAATTCTTATATAAACCATAATATAAAATGATCTAATCGGGTCTCTGTTTGCCTTACCCTAGAAGTTTGATAGTGCATTTTACTCGCCATTTCATGCGCTTTGAGATGCCGCTTAGCCCAATACGCATCTGAAATAGGAGCGACGTAAATTGAACAAATATGATAGAATTACGCTGAATTCTTATATTAACCTTAATGTAAAATGATCTAATCGGGTCTCTATTCGCCCTACCCTAGAAGCTTAATATTGCATTTTACTCGCCATTTCATGCGCTTTGAGCTGCCGCTTAGCCCAATACGCTATCTGAAATAGGAGCGACGTAAATTGAACAAATACGATAGAATTTCCCTGAAATCTTATATTAAACAAAATATAAAATGATCTAATCGGGTCTCTGATTGCCCTATCATAGAAGTTTAATAGTGCATTTTACTCGCCATTCCACGCGCTTTATGATGCCGCCTAGCCCAGTACGGTATCTGAAATAGGAGCTACGTAAGTTGAACAAATGTGATAGAATTACGCTGAATTCTTATATTAACCGTAATATAAAATCATGTAATCGGGCCTCTGTTTGCCCTATCATAGAAGTTTAATAGTGCATTTTACTCGCCATTTCATGCGCTTTGAGATGCCGCTTAGCCCAATACGCTATCTGAAATAGGAGCGAAGTAAATTGAACAAATGTGATAGAATTTTGCTGAATTCTTAAATTAACCATAATATAAAATGATCTAATCGGGTCTCTGTTCGCCCTACCATAGAAGTCTAATAGTGCATTTCACTCGCCATTCCACGCGCTTTAAGATGCGGCCGAACCCAGTACGCTATCTGAAATAGAAGCGACGTAAATTGAACAAATGTGATAGAATTTTGCTGAATTCATAAATTAACCATAATATAAAATGATCTAATCGGGTCTCTGTTCGCCCTACCATAGAAGTTTAATAGTGCATTTTACTCGCCATTTCATGCGCTTTGAGATGCCGCTTAGCCGAATACGCTATCTGAATTAGGAGCGACGTAAATTGAACAAATGTGATACAAATTCCCTGAAATCTGATATTATACAAAATATAAAATGATCTAATCGGGTCTCTGATTGCCCTATCATAGAAGTTTAGTAGTGCATTTTACTCGCCATTCCACGCGCTTTAAGATGCCGCCTAGCCCAGTACGCTATCTGAAATAGGAGCGACGTAAATTGAACAAGTGTGATAGAATTTTGCTGAATTCTTAAATTAACCATAATATAAAATGATCTAATCGGGTGTCTGTTTGCCCTACCCTAGAAGCTTAATATTGCATTTTACTCGCCATTTCATGCGCTTTGAGCTGCCGCTTAGCCCAATACGCTATCTGAAATAGGAGCGACGTAAGTTGAAAGAATGTGATAGAGTTTCGCTGAATTCTTTTATGAAGCATAATGTAAAATGATCTAATCGGGTCTCTGTTCTCCCTAGCCTAGAAGTTTAATAGTGCATTTTATTCTCCATTTCATGCGCTTTGAGATGCCGCTTAGCCCAATACGCTATCTGAAATAGGAGCGACGTAAATTGAACAAATGTGATACAATTTCGCTGAATTCTTATATTAACCAAAACATAAAATGAACTAATCGGGTCTCTGTTTGCCTTATCCTAGAAGTTTAGTATTGCATTTTACTCGCCATTTCATGCGCTTTGAGGTGCCGCTTAGCCCAATACGCTATCTGAAATAGGAGCGACGTAAATTGAACAAATGTGATAGAATTTCGCTGAATTCTTAAATTAACTATAATATAAAATGATCTAATCGGGTCATTGATTGCCCTACCCTAGAAGTTTAATAGTGCATTTTACTCGCCATTTCATGCGCTTTGAGATGCCGCTTAGCCCAATACGCTATCTGAAATATGAGCGACGAAAGTTGAACAAATGTGATAGAATTTCGCTGAATTATTTTATTAACCAGAATGTAAAATGATCTAATCTGGTCTCTGTTCGCCCTAGCCTAGAAGTTTAATAGTAGATTTTACTCGGCATTCCACGCGCTTTAAGATGCCGCCTAGCCCAGTACGCTATCTGAAATAGGAGCAATCTAAATTGAACGAATGTGATAGAATTTTGCTGAATTCTTAAATTGACCATAATATAAAATGATCTAATCGGGTCTCTGCTTGCCCTACCCTAGAAGTTTAATAGTGCATTTTAGTCGCCATTTCATGCGCTTTGAGATGCCGCTTCGCCCAATACGCTATCTGAAATAGGAGCGACGTAAATTAAACAAATGTGATAGAATTTCCCTGAAATCGTATATTAAACAAAATATAAAATGATCTAATCGGGTCTCTAAGTGCCCTATCATAGAAGTTTAGCAGTGCATTTTACTCGCCATTCCACGCGCTTTAAGAAACCGCCTAGCCCAGTACGCTATCTAAATTAGGAGCGACGTAAGTTGAACAAATGTGATAGAATTTCGCACAATTCTTAAATTAACCATAATATAAAATGATCTAATCGGGTCTCTGTTTGCCCTACCCTAGAACTTTAATAGTGCATTTTACTCGCCATTCCGAGCGCTTTAAGATGCCGCATAGCCCAGTTCGCTATTTGAAATAGGAGCGACGTAAATTGAACAAATGTGATAGAATTTTGCTGAATTCATAAATTAACCATAACATAAAATGATCTAATCGGGTCTCTGTTTGCCCTACCCTAGAAGTTTAACAGTGCATTTTACTCGCCATTTCATGAGCTTTGAGATGCCGCATAGCCCAATACGCTATCTGAAATAGGAGCGACATAAATTGAACAAATGTGATAGAATTTCGCTGAATTCTTAAATTAACCATAATAACAAATGATCTAATCGGGTCTCTGTTTGCCCTACCCTAGAAGTTTAACAGTGCATTTTACTCGCCATTTCATGCGCTTTGAGATGCCGCATAGCCCAATACGCTATCTGAAATAGGAGCGACGTAAATTGAACAAATGTGATAGAATTTCTGTGAATTCTTACATTAACCTCAATGTAAAATGATCTAATCGGGTCTCTGTTCGCCCTACTATAGAAGACATATAGTGCATTTCACTCGCCATTTCATGCGCTTTGAGATGCCGCTTAGCCCAATACGCTATCTGAAATAGGAGCGACGTAAATTGAACGAATGTGATAGAATTACGCCGCATTCTTATATTAACCGTAATAAAAAATGATCTAATCGGGTCTCTGTTTGCCTTATGCTAGAAGTTTGATAGTGCATTGTACTCGCCATTTCATGCGCTTTGAGATGCCGCTTAGCCCAATACGCTATCTGAAATAGGAGCGACGTAAATTGAACAAATGTGATAGAATTTTGCTGAATTCTTAAATTAACCACAATATAAAATGATCTAATCGGGTCTCTGTTTGCCCTACCCTAGTAGTTTAACAGTGCATTTCTCTCGTCATTTCATGCGCTTTGAGATGCCGCTTATCCCAATACGCTATCTGAAATAGGAGCGACGTAAGTTGAACAAATGTGATAGAATTTCGCTGAATTCTTATATTAACCAAAATATAAAATGATCTAATCGGGTCTCTGTTTGCCTTATCCTAGAAGTTTAGTATTGCATTTTACTCGCCATTTCATGCGCTTTGAGATGCCGCTTAGCCCAATACGCTATCTGAAATATGAGCGACGTAAGTTGAAAAAATGTGATAGAGTTTCGCTGAAATCTTATATTAAACAAAATATAAAATGATCTAATCGGGTCTCTGATTGCCCTATCATAGAAGTTTAGTAGTGCATTCTACTCGCCATTCCACGCGCTTTAAGATGCCGCCTAGCCCAGTACGCTATCTGAAATAGGAGCGACGTAAATTGAACAAATGTGATAGAATTTCGCCGCATTCTTATATTAACCGTAATATAAAATGATCTAATCGGGTCTCTGTTTGCCTTATCCCAGAAGTTTAATAGTGCATTTTACTCGCCATTCCACGCGCTTTAAGATGCCGCCTAGCCCAGTACGCTACCTGAAATAGGAGCGACGTAAGTTGAACAAATGTGATAGAATTACGCTGAATTCTTATATTAACCGTAATAAAAAATGATCTAATCGGGTCACTGTTTGCCCTACCCTAGAAGTTTAATAGTGCATTTCACTCGCCATTTCATGCGCCTTCAGATGCCGCTTAGCCCAATACGCTATCTGAAATAGGGGCGACGTAAATTGAACAAATGTGATAGAATTTCGCTGAATTCTTAAATTAACCATAATATAAAATGATCTAATCGGGTCTCTGTTTGCCCTACCCTAGAAGTTTAATAGTGCATTTCACTCGTCATTTCATGCGCTTTCAGATGCCGCTAAGCACAATAAGCTATCTGGAATAGCAGCGACGTAAATTGAACAAATGTGATAGAATTACGCCGCATTCTTATCTTTACCGTAATATAAAATGATCTAATCGTGTCTCTGTTTGCCTTATCATAGAAGTTTAATAGGGCATTTTACTCGCCATTTCATGCGCTTTGAAATGCCGCTTAGCCCAATACGCTATCTGAAATAGGAGCGACGTAAATTGAACAAGTGTGATAGAATTTCACTGAATTCTTAAATTAACCATAATATAAAATGATCTAATCGGGTCTCTGTTTCACCTACCCTAGAAGTTTAATAGTGCATTTTACTCGCCATTCCACGCGCTTTGAGATGCCGCTTTGCCCAATACGCTATCTGAAATAGGAGCGACGTAAATTGAACAAATGTAACAGAGTTACGCTGAATTCTTATATTAACCTTAATGTAAAATGATCTAATCGGGTCTTTGTTCGCCCTACCCTAGAAGTTTAATAGTGCATTTCACTCGTCATTTCATGCGCTTTGAGATGCCGCTTAGCCCAATAAGCTATCTGAAATAGGAGCGATGTAAATTGAACAAATGTGATAGAATTTCGCTGAATTCTTATATTAACCTTAATGTAAAATGATCTAATCGGGTCTTTGTTCGCCATACCCTAGAAGTTTAATAGTGCATTTCACTCGTCATTTCATGCGCTTTGAGATGCCGCTTAGCCCAATAAGCTATCTGAAATAGGAGCGACGTAAATTGAACAAATGTGATAGAATTTCGCTGAATTCTTATATTAACCAAAATATAAAATGATCTAATCGGGTCTCTGATTGCCCTATCATAGAAGATTATTAGTGCATTTTACTCGCCATTCCACGCGCTTTAAGTTGCCGCTTAGCCCAATACGCTATCTGAAATATCAGCGACGTAAATTGAACAAATGTGAGAGGATCTCGCTGAATTCTTATATTAACCTTAATGTAAAATGATCTAATCGGGTCTCTGTTCGCCCTACCCTAGAAGATTAATAGTGCATTTTACTCGTCATTTCATGCGCTTTGAGATGCCGCTTAGCCCAATAAGCTATCTGCAATAGGATCGACGTAAATGGAACAAATGTGATAGAATTTCGCTGAATTCTTAAATTAACCATAATATAAAATGAAATAAACGGGTCTGTGTTCGCCCTACCCTAGAAGATTAATAGTGCATTTCACTCGTCATTACATGCGCTTTGAGATGCCGCTTAGCCCAATAAGCTATCTGAAATAGGAGCGACGTAAATTGAACAAATGTGATAGAAGTTCCCTGAATACTTATATTAACCTTAATGTAAAATGATCTAATCGGGTCTCTGTTCGCCCTACCCTAGAAGATTAATAGTGCATTTTACTCGTCATTTCATGCGCTTTGAGATGCCGCTTAGCCCAATAAGCTATCTGCAATAGGATCGACGCAAATGGAACAAATGTGATAGAATTTCGCTGAATTCTTAAATTAACCATAATATAAAATGAAATAAACGGGTCTGTGTTCGCCCTACCCAAGAAGTTTAATAGTGCATTTCTCTCGTCATTTCATGCGCTTTGAGATGCCGCTTAGCCCAATAGCTATCTGAAATAGGAGCGACGTAAATTGAACAAATGTGATAGAATTTCGCTGAGTTCTTATATTAACCAAAATATAAAATGATCTAATCGGGTCTCTGATTGCCGTATCCTAGAAGTTTAATAGTGCATTTTACTCGCCATTTCTTGCGCTTTGAGATGCCGCTTAGCCCAATACGCTATCTGAAATAGGAGCAACGTAAATTGAACAAATGTGATAGAATTTCGCTGAATTCTTATATTAACCAAAATATAAAACGATCTAATCGGGTCTCTGATTGCCCTATCATAGAAGTTTAAGAGTGCATTTTGCTCGCCATTCCACGCGCTTTAAGATGCCGCCTAGCCCAGTACGCTATCTGAAATAGGAGCTACGTAAGTTGAACAAATGTGACAGAGTTACGCTGAAATCTTATATTAACCGTAATATAAAATGATCTAATCGGGTCTCTGTTTGCCGTATCCTAGAAGTTTAATAGTGCATTTTCTCGCCATTTCCTGCGCTTTGAGATGCCGCTTAGCCCAATACGCTATCTGAAATAGGTGCAACGTAAATTGAACAAATGTGATAGAATTTCGCTGAATTCTTAAATTAACCATAATATAAAATGATCTAATGGGGTCTCTGTTTGCCCTACCCTAGAAGTTTAATAGTGCATTTTACTCGCAATTTCTTGCGCTTTGAGATGCCGCTTAGCCCAATACGCTATCTGAAATAGGAGCGACGTAAATTGAACAAATATGATAGAGTTTCGCTGAATTCTTAAATTAACCATAATATAAAATGATCTTATCGGGTCTCTGTTTGCCCTACCCTAGAAGTTTAATAGTGCATTTTACTCGCCATTTCTTGCGCTTTGAGTTGCCGCTTAGCCCAATACGCTATCTGAAATATCAGCGACGTAAATTGAACAAATGTGAGACGATCTCGCTGAATTCTTATATTAACCTTAATGTAAAATGATCTAATCGGGTCTCTGTTTGCCTTATCCTAGAAGTTTAATAGTGCATTTCACTCGTCATTTCATGCGCTTTGTGGTGCCGCTTAGCCCAATAAGCTATCTGAAATAGGAGCGACGTAAATTGAACAAATGTGATAGAATTTTTCTGAATTCTTAAATAAACCATAATATGAAATGATCTAATCGGGTCTCTGTTTGCCCTACCCTAGAAGTTTAACAGTGCATTTTACTCGCCATTTCATGCGCTTTGAGATGCCGCTTAGCCCAATACGCTATCTGCAACTGGAGCGACGTTAATTGAACAAATGTGATAGAATTTCGCTGAATTCTTAAATTAACCATAATATGAAATAATCTAATCGGGTCTCTGTTTGCCCTACCCTAGAAGTTTAATAGTGCATTTTACTTGCCATTCCACGCGCTTTGAGATGCCGCTTTGCCCAATACGCTATCTGTAATAGGAGCGACGTAAATTGAACAAATGTAACAGAGTTACGCTGAATTCTTATATCAACCTTAATGTAAAATGATCTAATCGGGTCTCTGTGTGCCATACCCTAGAAGTATAATAGTGCATTTTACTCGCCATTTCTTGCGCTTTGAGATGCCGCTTAGCCCAATACGATATCTGAAATAGGAGCGACGTAAATTGAACAAATATGATAGAGTTTCGCTGAATTCTTAAATTAACCATAATATAAAACGATCTTATCGGGTCTCTGTTTGCCCTACCCTAGAAGTGTAATAGTGCATTTTACTCGCCATTTCTTGCGCTTTGAGATGCCGCTTAGACCAATACGCTATCTGAAATAGGAGCGACGTAAATTGAACAAATGTGATAGAATTTCGCTGAATTCTTATATTAACCATAATATGAAATGACCTAATCGGTTCTCTGTTCGCCCTACCCAAGAAGTTTAATAGTGCATTTCTCTCAACATTTCATGCGCTGTGAGATGCCGCTTAGCCCAACACGCTATCTGAAATAGGAGCGACGTAAATTGAACAAATGTGATAGAATTTCGCTGAATTGATAAATTAGCCATAATATAAAATGATCTAATCGGGTCTCTGTTTGCCCTACCCTAGAAGTTTAATAGTGCATTTTACTTGCCATTCCACGCGCTTTGAGATGCCGCTTTGCCCAATACGCTATCTGAAATAGGAGCGACGTAAATTGAACAAATGTAACAGAGTTACGCTGAATTCTTATATCAACCTTAATGTAAAATGATCTAATCGGGTCTTTGTTCGCCCTACCCTAGAAGTTTAATAGTGCATTTCACTCGTCATTTCATGCGCTTTGAGATGCCGCTTAGCCCAACAAGCGATCTGAAATAGGAGCGACGTAAATTGAACAAATGTGATAGAATTTCGCTGAATTCTTATATTAACCAAAATATGAAATGATCTAATCGGGTCTCTGAATGCCCTATCATAGAAGTTTAATTGTGCATTTTACTCGCCATTCCACACGCTTTAAGATGCCGCCTAGCCCAGTACGCTATTTGAAATAGGAACGACGTAAATTGAACAAATGTGATAGAATTTTGCTGAATTCTTAAATTAACCATAATATAAAATGATGTAATCGGGTCTCTGTTCGCCCTACCCAAGAAGTTTTATAGTGCATTTCTCTCGTCATTTCATGCGCTTTGAGATGCCGCTTAGCCCAATAGCTATCTGAAATAGGAGCGACGTAAATTGAACAAAATGTGATAGAATTTCCCTGAAATCTTATATTAAACAAAATATAAAATGATCTAAACGGGACTCTGATTGCCCTATCATAGAAGTTTAGTAGTGCATTTTACTCGCCCTTCCACGCGCTTTAAGATGCCGCCTAGCCCAGTACACTATCTGAAATCGGTGGGACGTATGTTGAACAAATGTGGTAGAATTACGCTGCATTCTTATATTAACCGTAATATAAAATGATCTAATCGGGTCTCTGTTTGCATTACCCTAGAAGTTTACTAGTGCATTTACTCGCCATTCCATGCGCTTTGAGATGCCGCTTAGCCCAATACGCTATCTGCAATAGGAGCAACGTAAATTGAACAAATGTGATAGAATTTCGCTGCATTTTTAAATTAACTATAATATAAACTGATCTAATCGGGTCTCTGGTTGCCCTACCCTAGAAGTTTAATAGTGCATTTTACTCTCCATTTCTTGCGCTTTGAGATGCCGCTTAGCCCAATACGCTATCTGACATATCAGCGACGTAAATTGAGCAAATGTGAGAGAATCTCGCTGAATTCTTATATTAACCGTAATATAAAATGATCTACTCGGGTCTCTGTTCGCCCTACCCTAGAAGATTAATAGTGAATTTCACTCGTCATTTCATGCGCTTTGAGATGCAGCTTAGCCCAATAAGCTATCTGAAATAGGAGCGACGTAAATTGAACAAATGTGATAGAATTTTTCTGAATTCTTAAATAAACCATAATATGAAATGATCTAATCCGGTCTCTGTTTGCCCTATCCTAGAAGTTTAATAGTGCATTTTACTCGCCATTTCATGCGCTTTGAGATGGTGCTTAGCCCAATACGCTATCTGAAATAGGAGCGACGTAAATTGAACGAATGTGATAGAATTTCGCTGAATTCTTATATTAACCAAAATATAAAATGATCTAATCGGGTCTCTGATAGCCGTATCATAGAAGTTTAATAGTGCATTTTACTCGCCATTTCATGCGCCTTGAGATGCCGCATAGCCCAATACGCTATCTGAAATAGGAGCGACGTAAATTGAACAAATATGATAGAGTTTCGCTGAATTCTTAAATTAACCATAATATAAAATGATTTTATCGGGTCTTTGTTTGCCCTACCCTAGAAGTTTAATAGTGCATTTTACTCGCCATTTCTTGCGCCTTGAGATGCCGCTTAGCCCAATACGCTATCTGAAATACCAGCGACGTAAATTGAAGAAATGTGATAGAATTACGCTGAATTCTTATATTAACCGTAATATAAAATGATCTAATCGGGTCTCTGTTTGCCTTATCCTAGAAGTTTAATAGTGCATTTCACTCGTCATTTCATGCGCTTTGAGATGCCTCTTAGCCCAATAAGCTATCTGAAATAGGAGCGACGTAAATTGATCCAATGTGATAGAATTTCGCTGAATTCTTATATTAACCAAAATATAAAATGATCTAATCGGGACTCTGATTGCCCTATCATAGAAGTTTAGTAGTGCATTTTACTCGCCCTTCCACGCGCTTTAAGATGCCGCCTAGCCCAGTACGCTATCTGAAATAGGAGCGACGTAAGTTGAACAAGTGTGATAGAATTACGCTGAATTCTTATATCAACCAAAATATAAAATGTTCTAATCGGGTCTCCGATTGCCCTACCATAGAAGTTTAGTAGTGCATTTTACTCGCCCTTCCACGCGCTTTAAGATGCCGCCTAGCCCAGTACACTATCTGAAATAGGAGCGACGTATGTTGAACAAATGTGATAGAATTACGCTGAATTCATATATTAACCGTAATATAAAATGATCTAATCGGGTCTCTGTTTGCCTTACCCTAGAAGATTAATAGTGCATTTTACTCGCCATTTCATGCGCTTTGAGATGCCGCTTAGCCCAATACGCTATCTGAAATAGGAGCGACGTAAATTGAACAATTGTGATAGAATTTCGCTGAATTCTTATATTAACCAAAATATAAAATGTTCTAAACGGGACCATGATTGCCCTATCATAGAAGTTTAGTAGTGCATTTTACTCGCCCTTCCACGCGCTTTAAGATGCCGCATAGCCCAGTACACTATCTGAAATAGGAGCGACGTATGTTGAACAAATGTGATAGAATTACACTGAATTCTTATATTAACCGTAATATAAAATGATCTAATCAGGTCTCTGTTCGCCCTACCCTAGAAGATTACTAGTGCATTTCACTCGTCATTTCGTGCGCTTTGAGATGCCTCTTAGGCCAATAAGCTATCTGAAATAGGAGCGACGTAAATTGAACAAATATGATAGAGTTTCGCTGAATTGTTAAATTAACCATAATATAAAATGATCTTATCGGGTCTCTGTTTGCCCTACCCTAGAAGTTTAATAGTGCATTTTACTCGCCATTTCTTGCGCTTTGAGATGCCGCTTAGCCCAATACGCATCTGAAATAGGAGCGACGTAAATTGAACAAATATGATAGAATTTCCTTGAAATCTTATATTAAACAAAATATAAAATGATCTAAACGGTACTCTGATTGCCGTATCATAGAAGTTTAGAAGTGCATTTTACTCGACCTTCCACGCGCTTTGAGATGCCGCTTAGCCCAATAGCTATCTGAAATAGGAGCGACGTAAATTGAACAAATGTGATAGAATTTCCCTGAAATCTTATATTAAACAAAATATATAATGATCTAAACGGGACTCTGATTGCCCTCTCATAGAAGTTTAGTAGTGCATTTTACTCGCCATGCCACGCGCTTTAAGATGCCGCCTAGCCCAGTACGCTATCTGAAATAGGAGCGACGTAAGTTGAACAAATGTGATAGAATTACGCTGAATTATTATATTAACCGTAATATAAAATGATCTAATCGGGTCTCTGTTTGCCTTACCCTAGAAGTTTAATAGTGCATTTTACTCGACCTTCCACGCGCTTTAAGATGCCGCCTAGCCCAGTACGCTATCTGAAATAGGAGCGACGTATGTTGAACAAATGTGATAGAATTACGCTGAATTCTTATATTAACCTTAATGTAAAATGATCTAATCGGGTCTCTGTTCGCCCTACCCTAGAAGTTTAATAGTTCATTTCACTCGCCATTTCATGCGTTTTGAGATGCCGCTTAGCCCAATACGCATCTGAAATAGGAGCAACGTAAATTGTACAAATATGATAGAATTACGCTGAATTCTTATATTAACCGTAATATAAAATTATCTAATCGGGTCTCTGTTTGCCCTACCCCAGAAGTTTAATAGTGCACATTGCTCGCCATTTCATGCGCTTTGAGATGGCGCTTAGCCCAATACGCTATCTGAAATAGGAGCAACGTAAATTGAACAAATGTGATAGAATTTCGCTGAATTCTTATATTAACCAAAATATAAAATGATCTAATCGGGACTCTGATTGCCCTATCATAGAAGTTTAGTAGTGCATTTTACTCGCCCTTCCACGCGCTTTAAGATGCCGCCTAGCCCAGTACGCTATCTGAAATAGGAGCGACGTAAGTTGAACAAATGTGATAGAATTACGCTGAATTCTTATATTAACCGTAATATAAAATGATCTAATCGGGTCTCTGTTTGCCTTACCCTAGAAGTTTAATAGTGCGTTTTACTCGCCATTTCATGCGTTTTGAGATGCCGCTTAGCCCAATACCCATCTGAAATAGGAGCGACGTAAATTGAACAAATATGATAGAATTACGCTGAATTCTTATATTAACCGTAATATAAAATTATCTAATCGGGTCTCTGTTTGCCCTACCCCAGAAGTTTAATAGTGCACATTGCTCGCCATTTCATGCGCTTTGAGATGGCGCTTAGCCCAATACGCTATCTGAAATAGGAGCGACGTAAATTGAACAAATGTGATAGAATTTCCTTGAAATCTTATATTAAACAAAATATAAAATGATCTAAACGGTACTCTGATTGCCGTATCATAGAAGTTTAGAAGTGCATTTTACTCGGCCTTCCACGCGCTTTGAGATGCCGCTTAGCCCAATAGCTATCTGAAATAGGAGCGACGTAAATTGAACAAACTTGATAGAATTTCCCTGAAACCTTATATTAAACAAAATATAAAATGATCTAAACGGGACTCTGATTGCCCTCTCATAGAAGTTTAGTAGTGCATTTTACTCGCCCTTCCACGCGCTTTAAGATGCCGCCTAGCCCAGTACACTATCTGAAATAGGAGCGACGTATGTTGAACAAATGTGGTAGAATTTCGCTGAATTCTTAAATTAACCATAATATAAAATTATCTAAACTGGTCTCTGTTTGCCCTACCCTAGAAGTTTAATAGTGCATTTTACTCGCCATTTCTTGCGCTTTGAGATGCCGCTTGGCCCAATACGCTATCTGAAATAGGAGCGACGTAAATTGAACAAACGTGATAGAATTTCCCTGAAATCTTATATTAAACAAAATATAAAATGATCTAAACGGGACTCTGATTGCCCTCTCATAGAAGTTTAGTAGTGCATTTTACTCGCCCTTCCACGCGCTTTGAAATGCCGCTTTGCCCAATACGCTATCTGAAATAGGAGCGACGTAAATTGAACAAATGTAACAGAGTTACGCTGAATTCTTATATCAACCTTAATGTAAAATGATCTAATCGGGTCTTTGTTCGCCCTACCCTAGAAGTTTAATAGTGCATTTCACTCGTCATTTCATGCGCTTTGAGATGCCGCTTAGCCCAATAAGCTATCTGAAATAGGAGCGACGTAAATTGAACAAATGTGATAGAATTTCGCTGAATTCTTATATTAACCAAAATATGAAATGATCTAATCGGCTCTCTGAATGTCCTATCATAGAAGTTTAATAGTGCATTTTACTCGCCATTCCACACGCTTTAAGATGCCGCCTAGCCCAGTACGCTATTTGAAATAGGAACGACGTAAATTGAACAAATGTGATAGAATTTTGCTGAATTCTTAAATTAACCAATAATATAAAATGATGTAATCGGGTCTCTGTTCGCCCTACCCAAGAAGTTTTATAGTGCATTTCTCTCGTCATTTCATGCGCTTTGAGATGCCGCTTAGCCCAATAGCTATCTGAAATAGGAGCGACGTAAATTGAACAAAATGTGATAGAATTTCCCTGAAATCTTATATTAAACAAAATATAAAATGATCTAAACGGGACTCTGATTGCCCTATCATAGAAGTTTAGTAGTGCATTTTACTCGCCCTTCCACGCGCTTTAAGAGGCCGTCTAGCCCAGTACGCTATCTGAAATAGGAGCGACGTAAGTTGAACAAATGTGATAGAATTACGCAGAATTCTTAAATTAACCATAATATAAAATGATCTAATCGGGTCTCTGTTCGCCCTACCCTAGAAGTTTAATAGTGCATTTCACTCTCCATTTCATGCGCTTTGAGATGCCGCTTAGCCCAATACGCTATCTGAAATAGGAGCGACGTAAATAGAACAATTGTGATAGAATTTCGCTCGATTCTTATATTAACCAAAATGTAAAATGATCTAATCGGGTCTCTGATTGCCCTATCATAGATGTTTAATCGTGCATTTCAATCGTCATCTCATGCGCTTTGAGATGCCGCCTAGCCCAGTACGCTATCTGAAATACGAGCGACGTAAGTTGAACAAATGTGATAGAATTACGCTCAATTATTATATCAACCATAATATAATATGATCTAATCGGGTCTCTGTTTGCCCTACTCTATAAGTTTAATAGTGCATTTTACTCGCCATTTCATGCGCTTTGAGATGCCGCTTAGCCCAATACGCTATCTGAAATAGGAGCGACGTAAATAGAACAATTGTGATAGAATTTCGCTCGATTCTTATATTAACCAAAATATAAAATGATTTAATCGGGTCTCTGATTGCCCTATCATAGAAGTTTAATAGTGCATTTTACTCGCCAATCGACGCGCTTTAAGATTCCGCCTAGCCCAGTACGCTATCTGAAATAGGAGCGACGTAAATTGAACAAATGTGATAGAATATGGCTGAATTCTTAAATTAACCATTATATAAAATGATCTAATCGGGTCTCTGTTTGCCCTACCCTAGACGGTTAATAGTGCATTTTACTCGCCATTTCATGCGCTTTGAGATTGCGCTTAGCCCAATACGCTATCTGAAATAGGAGCGACGTAAATTGAACGAATGTGATAGAATTTCGCTGAATTCTTATATTAACCAAAATATAAAATGATCTAATCGGGTCTCTGATAGCCCTATCATAGAAGTTTAATAGTGCATTTTACTCGCCATGCCACGCGCTTTAAGATGCCGCCTAGCCCAGTACGCTATCTGAAATAGGAGCGACGTAAGTTGAACAAATGTGATAGAATTACGCAGAATTCTTAAGTTAACCATAATATAAAATGATCTAATCGGGTCTCTGTTCGCCCTACCCTAGAAGTTTAATAGTGCATTTCACTCTCCATTTCATGCGCTTTGAGATGCCGCTTAGCCCAATACGCTATCTGAAATAGGAGCGACGTAAATAGAACAATTGTGATAGAATTTCGCTCGATTCTTATATTAACCAAAATGTAAAATGATCTAATCGGGTCTCTGATTGCCCTATCATAGATGTTTAATCGTGCATTTCAATCGTCATCTCATGCGCTTTGAGATGCCGCCTAGCCCAGTACGCTATCTGAAATACGAGCGACGTAAGTTGAACAAATGTGATAGAATTACGCTCAATTATTATATCAACCATAATATAATATGATCTAATCGGGTCTCTGTTTGCCCTACTCTATAAGTTTAATAGTGCATTTTACTCGCCATTTCATGCGCTTTGAGATTCCGCCTAGCCCAGTACGCTATCTGAAATAGGAGCGACGTATGTTGAACAAATGTGATAGAATTACGCTGAATTCTTATATTAACCTTAATGTAAAATGATCTAATCGGGTCTCTGTTCGCCCTACCCTAGAAGTTTAATAGTTCATTTCACTCGCCATTTCATGCGTTTTGAGATGCCGCTTAGCCCAATACGCATCTGAAATAGGAGCGACGTAAATTGAACAAATGTGATAGAATTTCGCTGAATTCTTTTATTAACCTTAACGTAAAATGATCTAATCCGGTCTCTGTTCGCCCTAGCCTAGAAGTTTAATAGTGCATTTTATTCGCCATTTCATGCGCTTTGAGACGCCGCTTAGCCCAATACGCTATCTGAAATAGGAGCGACGTAAATTGATCAAATCTGATAGAATTTCGCTGAATTCTTAAATTAACCATAATATAAAATGATCTATGCGGGTCTCTGCTGGCCCTACCCTAGAAATTTAATAGCGCATTTTACTCCTCATTTCATGCGCTTTGAGATGCCGCTTAGCCCAATACGCTATCTGAAATAGGAGCGATGTAAATTGAACAAATGTGATAGAATTACGCTGAATTCTTATATAAACCATAATATAAAATGATCTAATCGGGTCTCTGTTTGCCTTACCCTAGAAGTTTGATAGTGCATTTTACTCGCCATTTCATGCGCTTTGAGATGCCGCTTAGCCCAATACGCATCTGAAATAGGAACGACGTAAATTGAACAAATATGATAGAATTACGCTGAATTCTTATATTAACAGTAATGTAGCAGCTACGGCACTGCTACCACATCCCTGCCGTGAAAGATCGAGATATTACCCTCGCTTAGTTTCTTTTCTTTAAATGCTTACGGTCTATCTTTCTTTAAATGTGTACGAACACAGGCGCGTCGTAGACCGGCGACGGACGACGGTTGCCGATTGCGCGACGAGTTTTTTCTGTTGTTTTCTGACCGCGCGCCGCGGTCACCATACGAGAACACGAGGCAGAACCTCTTACGACTCACCACGTGTACGACCGTGCGACGCAGACAATACCTGTTCTTATTCTGTTATATTAATTGTAAATAAATTGAGCGTGTAACGCAAATCGGAGTTATCCATTACGCACACATTCACCTCAATTATTGGTGACCCCGACGTGATCGCGACGTGATCGTGAAGTGATTGTGATCGTGATCGTGATCGTGACAAGACAAAATTTTTTTTATTTCTCCATCGACCGTATTTCTTCAAAGACTTCCGTGAACTTTTTATACAATAGTGTAATTCGCGCAGAACTGCTAAAAGTGTAAGTGATCTCTCCGCTGAAGCAGCAATACAGCCATGAACGCGGATATCCCTGCCAACGCCTCCACGAGCAGAGCGTCGATAGAAAGAGTCGCCGTTCGTATACCGGATTTTTGTCCTAGCGATCCGGAAATGTGGTTCAGCATGGTGGAAAGGAGTTTCGAGGTATCCGGAGTGACCACCGACAGCACCAGGTTCGGGTATATCCTGAGTGCCCTGGATCCACGCTACGCCACAGAGGTTCGAGACATAATAATGAACCCGCCAGCGACCGGTCAGTATGAAAAACTAAAAACCGAGCTGATCCGACGTTTGAGCGTGTCTCAAGAGCAGAAGACGCGACGCCTCCTGGAGCATGAGGAAATCGGCGATCGGAAACCTTCGCAATTTTTGAGGCATCTGCGCAGCCTAGCCGGGACGCAAGTATCAGACGCCTTATTGCGAACCCTTTGGCTAGGGAGGTTACCGACGAGCACGCAGGTAATTTTAGCCACGCAGAAGGACACGGAACTGGACAAAGTGGCCGAGCCGGCGGACGCTATCACCGATGCCAGGCCTCATCGCCATCAAATTGCCGAAGCGTCACCCCCGGCGCCGCAGGAAATCGACGCAGGTAGGTCCCTCGAGGCTTTATTGCAACTGAAAATGTCGCAGCTCGCTCTGTCGCTACGAGAAGAAATAGCGGCGCTTCGTCAAGAAATGACGAGCGATCGTACCTCGCGGAGAGATAGGGAGCCTCGATCCCGTTCACGTCCTCGGAGCCGTTCCGGATCTCGATCGAGGAAGCGCACACATGGCAAGGATGGAATTTGCTGGTACCACTGGAGTTTCGGTACCGACGCAAGGGACTGCATTAAGCCGTGCACCTTCCAGGCGGGAAACATACCGGGCAGTCGTTAACGACGGCTAGCGACCCCAGCCCGACTTTACGCCGTCTCTTCGTCATCGATCACGACACGAAGACGCAATTTTTGGTCGACACAGGCGCCGACCTCTGTGTCTTTCCACGAGCAATGATCCGAGGACGGCGCGAAAAATCATCCTACGAGCTTTCCGCAGCAAATGGCACCACCATCGCAACGTACGGGACTACGACTTTAACTCTCAATTTAGGGTTACGTCGGGTTTTCACATGGAGATTCGTAATCGCCGACGTCTCCAGGCCCATAATCGGGGTCGATTTCCTCGCTCACTTCGGACTAATGGTAGACGTTCGCAATCGCCGTCTCTTAGATCAAGTGACGTCTCTCTCGACACGAGGAATGCCTGCCCGCGAAGCCGTCCCGAGCATCAAAACAGTCTTCGGGGAATCCGCTTATCATGTTCTACTCCAGCGATTTCCCGAAATTACGAAACCGGAAGGAACACCTTCCGAACCAAAACACAGCACGATGCACCACATTCGTACTGCACCAGGTCCACCTGTTACCTGCAAACCACGGCGTCTTGCACCAGGTAGGCTACAGGCAGCCAAAAAGGAATTTGGAACCATGTCGCGATTAGGAACAACCCGACCGTCGGAGAGTAGCTGGTCGTCACCTTTGCACATGGTACCCAAAAAAGGAAGTGACGAATGGAGACCATGTGGCGATTATCGTGCTCTCAACGCCAGGACCTTGCCGGACCGATATCCCGTCAGGCATATTGAAGATTTTGCACAAACTTTGCGGGGTAAGAAAATTTTTTCTACCATTGATCTCGTTCGAGCTTACAACCAAATCCCCGTTGCACCCGAAGATATTCCGAAGACAGCTATTACCACTCCTTTCGGATTATTCGAATTTCCGTTCATGTCGTTTGGGTTGCGCAACGCGGCTCAAACCTTTCAGCGCTTTATCGATGAAGCGTTGCGAGGTTTGAACTTTTGTTTCGCATACATTGACGACATACTGGTGGCTTCAACATCCGAAGAGGAACACCTTCAACACCTCAAGATAGTTTTTGAACGGCTAAAACAATACGGTATAGTGATAAATACTGCAAAATGTATCTTCGGAAGGACGGAGTTAAAATTTTTAGGCTACCTGGTGTCGGAATCAGGCACCCGACCATCCACCGAAAAGGTTGAGGCCATTTTAAAGTATCCACGGCCGACCACAGCGAAACAATTACGGCAGTTTTTAGGTATGGTAAATTTTTATAGACGTTTCATACCTAAAGCCGCACAGGTACATGCACCTCTGAACGACATGCTGGCGGACAATATAAAAGGCAGCGCACCTGTAAATTGGACACCAGACGCCACCGCAGCATTTGAAGACTCTAAAAAGGCGTTAGTAGAGGCTACTCTACTAACACACCCTGAAATCGACGCACCATTGGCCATCATATGCGACGCCTCGAATTCTGCTGTTGGCGCCGCGCTTCAACAACGCATCGGTGATAATTGGGAACCACTGGGTTTCTTTTCAAAAAAACTCAGCTCAACGGAACAGAAATACGCTACATACGACAGAGAATTACTCGCTATCTACCTCGCAGTCAAATATTTCCGTCATATGATCGAGGGAAGAACTTTCACTATCTTCACAGACCATAAACCAATCATTTACGCTTTCCAACAGAAACCAGAAAAATTCACCCCAAGACAATTTCGATATCTCAGCTTCATTAGTGAATTCTCAACGGACATCCGCTACGTAGCAGGTCGAGATAACGTTGTCGCCGATGCGTTGTCAAGAGTGGACGAAATCGAAGAGACTTTGGATTTTGAAATGCTGGCCAAATCGCAAGAAGAAGATGAGGAATTACTGACGTACTTACAAGGCAACACCGGTTTGAATTTAAAACGCATATCCATTCCGGGAAGTACACAACAAATTTACTGTGACATATCTACAGACACCGTTCGCCCTTTCCTCACAAAATCGTTTCGTCAAACTGCATTCAACGCACTACACAAAATATCGCATCCAGGAATCAACGCCACTGTCAAACTGATCACGCAAAGGTACGTTTGGCCATCGATCAAAACAGACTGCAGAAGATGGGCCCGGAACTGTATCCAATGTCAACGCTCCAAGATCACCAGGCACGTATCAGCACCCCTCGGTTCTTTTTCGCGACCATCGGCGAGGTTCGAACATGTTCATTTGGACATTGTCATCCTACCGGTCTCCGAAGGATACAGATATTGCCTTACCTGCGTGGATCGCTTTACGCGCTGGCCTGAAGCAATACCTCTCCGCGACCAGGAAGCAGCCACAGTAGCTCGAGCCTTTTACGAGGGGTGGATTGTTCGGTTTGGAACGCCGCTAAGGATCACCACGGACCAAGGTAGACAATTTGAGTCCAATCTTTTTAAACAATTAAGTTTGTTAACAGGTAGCAGACATCTAAGAACTACGGCATATCACCCGGCGGCTAATGGGATGGTGGAAAGGTTCCACCGTCAGTTAAAGGCAGCCATACGTTGCCATGAAAATCAACGTTGGACAGAGATTCTTCCCACCACGTTGCTGGGTATTCGTTCAGCCTGGAGGGAAGATTTAAAAGCAACGACAGCAGAGTTGGTGTACGGCGAACCATTGCGACTTCCTGGAGAATTCCTGTCTCCGCGTCCAGGTGAAGCTGACACTGACGCAACTTCATTTGTAAAGGAACTGCGACAACATTTCCAGGATCTGAGCCCAGTCGCAGGTTCTCACCATGGGTCACGGCGGACCTTCGTGTACAAAGACCTTGCCAGTTCCGAGCATGTTTTCGTACGACACGACGCATCGAAAGGCATTCTACAACAACCTTATGATGGACCATATCGTGTCATTAGCCGCGGACATAAAACTTTTCTAATAGACCGTCAAGGAAAACATGTCACAATTTCAATCGAGAGGTTAAAACCCGCGTATATTGTAAGTGATCATTTAACACATAAAAATTGTAATAATTCGGACACAGAACCAAAGGTATCTCGCGATATTGTAACACCACAATTTACCACCCGCGCAGGTAGGCGAGTACGATTTCTCGACAGATTTCAAGCTGGATTTTCGTGATTAGGTAAATCACTGGCAGGGGGGTGATGTAGCAGCTACGGCACTGCTACCACATCCCTGCCGTGAAAGATCGAGATATTACCCTCGCTTAGTTTCTTTTCTTTAAATGCTTACGGTCTATCTTTCTTTAAAAGTGTACGAACACAGGCGCGTCGTAGACCGGCGACGGACGACGGTTGCCGATTGCGCGACGAGTTTTTTCTGTTGTTTTCTGACCGCGCGCAGCGGTCACCATACGAGAACACGAGGCAGAACCTCTTACGACTCACCACGTGTACGACCGTGCGACGCAGACAATACCTGTTCTTATTCTGTTATATTAATTGTAAATAAATTGAGCGTGTAACGCAAATCGGAGTTATCCATTACGCACACATTCACCTCAGTAATATAAAATTATCTAATCGGGTCCCTGTTTGCCCTACCCCAGAAGTTTAATAGTGCACATTGCTCGCCATTTCATGCGCTTTGAGATGGCGCTTAGCCCAATACGCTATCTGAAATAGGAGCGACGCAAATTGAACAAATGTGATAGAATTTCCCTGAATTCATATATTAACCTTAATGTAAAATGATCTAATCGGGTCTTTGTTCGCCCTACCCTAGAAGTTTAGCAGTGCACTTTACTCGCCACTTCATGCGCTTTGAGATGCCGCTTAGCCCAATACGATATCTGCAATAGGAGCGACGTAAATTGAACAAATGTGATAGAATTTCGCTGAATTCTTATATTAACCAAAATATAAAATGATCTAATCGGGTCTCTGATTGCCCTATCATAGAAGTTTAATAGTGCATTTTACTCGCCATTTCACGCGCTTTAAGATGCCGCCTAGCCCTGTACGCTATCGGAAATAGGAGCGTCGTAAGTTGAACAAATGTGATAGAATTACGCTGAATTCTTATATTAACCGTAATATAAAATGATCTAATCGGGTCTCTGTTTGCCTTCTCCTAGAAGTTTAATAGTGCATTGTACTCGCCATTTCATGCGCTTTGAGATGGCGCTTAGCCCAATACGCTATCTGAAATAGGAGCGACGTAAATTGAACGAATTTGATACAATTTCGCAGAATTCTTATATTAACCAAAATATAAAATGATCTAATCGGGTCTCTGATAGCCCTATCATAGAAGTTTAATAGTGCATTTTACTCGCCATTCCACGCGCTTTAAGATGCCATCTAGCCGAGTACGCTATCTGAAATAGGAGCGTCGTAAGTTGAACAAATGTGATAGAATTTGGCTGAATTCTTAAATTAACCATAATATAAAATGATCTAATCGGGTCTCTGTTTGCCCTACCCTAGAAGTTTAATAGTGCATTTTATTCGCCATTTCTTGCGCTTTGAGATGCCGCTTAGCCCAATACGCTATCTGAAATAGGAGCGACGTAAATAGAACAATTGTGATAGAATTTCGCTCAATTCTTATATTAACCAAAATATAAAATGATCTAATCGGGTCTCTGGTTGCCCTATCATAGAAGTTTAATAGTGCATTTTACTCGCCAATCCACGCGCTTTAAGATTCCGCCTAGCCCAGTACGCTATCTGAAATAGGAGTGACGTAAATTGAACAAATGTGATAGAATTTCCCTGAATTCTTATATTAACCTTAATGTAAAATCATCTAATCGGGTCTTTGTTCGCCCTACCCTAGAAGTTTAATAGTGCATTTTACTCGCCATTTCATGCGCTTTGAGATGCCGCTTAGCCCAATACGATATCTGAAATAGGAGCGATGTAAATTGAACAAATGTGATAGAATTTTGCTGAATTCGTAAATTAACCATAATATAATATGATCTAATCGGGACTCTTTTTGCCCCACCCTATAAGTTTAATAGTGCATTTTACTCGCCATTTCATGCGCTTTGAGATGCCGCTTAGCGCAATACGCTATCTGAAACAGGAGCGACGTAAATTGAACAAATGTGATAGAATTTCCCTGAAATCTTATATTAAACAAAATATAAAATGATCTAAACGGGACTGTGATTGCCCTATCATAGAAGTTTAGTAGTGCATTTTACTCGCTCTTTCACGTGCTTTAGGATGCCGCCTAGCCCAGTACACTATCTGAAATAGGAGCGACGTATGTTGAACAAATGTGATAGAATTACGCTGAATTCTTATATTAACCGTAATATAAAATGATCTAATGGGGTCTCTGTTCGCCGTACCCTAGAAGATTACTAGTGCATTTCACTCGTCATTTCATGCGCTTTGAGATGCGGCTTAGCCCAATGAGCTATCTGAAATAGGAGCGACGTAAATTGAACAAATGTGATAGAATTACGCTGAATTCTTATATTAACCGTAATATAAAATGATGTAATCGGGTCTCTATTTGCCTTATGCTAGAAGTTTAGTAGTGCATTTCACTCGTCATTTCATGCGCTTTGAGATGCCTCTTAGCCCAATAAGCTATCTGAAATAGGAGCGACGTAAATTTAACAAATGTGATAGAATTTTTCTGAATTCTTAAATAAACCATAATATGAAATGATCTAATCGGGTCTCTGTTTGCCCTACCCTAGAAGTTTAACAGTGCATTATACTCGCCATTTCATGCGCTTTGAGATGCCGCTTAGCCCAATACGCTATCTGAAATAGGAGCAACGTAAATTGAACAAATGTGATAGAATTTCCCTGAATAATTATATTAACCTTAATGTAAAATGATCTAATCGGGTCTCTGTTCGCCCTACCCTAGAAGTTTGATAGTGCATTTCACTCGCCATTTCATGCGCTTTGAGATGCCGCTTAGCCCAGTACGCTATCTGAAATAGGAGCGACGTAAATAGAACAATTGTGATAGAATTTCGCTGAATTCTTATATTAACCAAAATGTAAAATGATCTAATCGGGTCTCTGATTGCCCTATCATAGAAGTTTAATAGTGCATTTTACTCGCCAATCCACGAGCTTTAAGATTCCGCCTAGCCCAGTGCGCTATCTGAAATAGGAGCGACGTAAATTGAACAAATGTGATAGAATTTGGCTGAATTCTTAAATTAACCATAATATAAAATGATCTAATCGGGTCTCTGTTTGCCCTACCCTAGAAGTTTAATAGTGCATTTTACTCGCCATTTCATGCGCTTTGAGATGGCGCTTAGCCCAATACGCTATCTGAAATAGGGGCGACGTAAATTGAACGAATGTGATAGAATTTCGCTGAATTCTTATATTAACCAAAATATAAAATGATCTAATCGGGTCTCTGATAGCCCTATCATAGAAGTTTAATAGTGCATTTTACTCGCCATTCCACGCGCTTTAAGATGCCGACTAACCCAGTACGCTATCTGAAATAGGAGCGACGTAAGTTGAACAAATGTGATATAATTACGCTGAATTCTTATATTAACCGTAATATAAAATGATCTTATCGGGTCTCTGTTTGCCTTATCCTAGAAGTTTAATAGTGCATTTTACTCGCCATTTCATGCGCATTGAGATGCCGCTTAGCCCAATACGCTATCTGAAATAGGAGCGACGTAAATTGAACAAATGTGATAGAATTTTTCTGAATTCTTAAATAAACCATAATATGAAATGATCTAAACGGGACTCTGATTGCCCTATCATAGAAGTTTAGAAGTGCATTTTACTCGCCCTTCCACGTGCTTTAGGATGCCGCCTAGCCCTGTACACTATCTGAAATAGGAGCGACGTATGTTGAACAAATGTGATAGAATTACGCTGAATTCTTATATTAACCGTAATATAAAATGATCTAATCGGGTCTCTGTTCGCCCTACCCTAGAAGTTTAATAGTGCATTTCACTCGCCATTTCATGCGCTTTGAGATGCCGCTTAGCCCAATACGCTATCTGAAATAGCAGCGACGTAAGTTGAACAAATGTGATAGAATTACGCTGAATTCTTATATTAACCGTAATATAATATGATCTAATCGGGTCTCTGTTTGCCTTATCCTAGAAGTTTAATAGTGCATTTTACTCGCCATTACATGCGCATTGAGATGCCGCTTAGCCCAATACGCTATCTGAAATAGGAGCGCCGTAAATTGAACAAATATGATAGAGTTTCGCTAAATTCTTAAATTAACCATAATATAAAATGATCTTATCGGGTCTCTGTTTGCCCTACCCTAGAAGTTTAATAGTGCATTTTACTCGCCATTTCTTGCGCATTGAGATGCCGCTTAGCCCAATACGCTATCTGAAATATCAGCGACGTAAACTGAACAAATGTGATAGAATTACGCTGAAGTCTTATATTAACAGAAATATAAAATGATCTAATCGGGTCTCTGTTTGCCTTATCCTAGAAGTTTAATAGTGCATTTCACTCGTCATTTCATGCGCTTTGAGATGCCTCTTAGCCCAATAAGCTATCTGAAATAGGAGCGACGCAACTTGAACAAATGTGATAGAATTTTTCTGAATTCTTAAATAAACCATAATATGAAATGATCTAATCGGGTCTCTGTTTGCCCTACCCTAGAAGTTTAACAGTGCATTTTACTCGCCATTTCATGCGCTTTGAGATGCCGCTTAGCCCAATACGCTATCTGAAATAGGAGCGACGTAAATTGAACAAACGTGATAGAATTACGCTGAATTCTTACATTAAACTTAATGTAAAATGGTATAATCGGTTCTCTGTTCGCCCTACCCTAGAAGTTTAATAGTGCCTTTCACTCATCATTTCATGCGCTTTGAGATGCCGCTTAGCCCAATACGCTATCTGAAATAGGAGCGACGTAAATTGAACAAATGTGATAGAATTTCGCTGAATTCTTATATTAACCTTAATGTAAAATGATCTAATCGGGTCTTTGTTCGCCCAACCCTAGAAGTTTAATAGTGCATTTCACTCGTCATTTCATGCGCTTTGAGATGCCGCTTAGCCCAATACGCTATCTGAAATAGGAGCGACGTAAATTGAACAAATGTGATATAATTTCGCTGAATTCTTATATTAACCAAAATATAAAATGATCTAATCGGGACTCTGGTTGCCCTATCATAGAAGTTTAGTAGTGCATTTTACTCGCCCTTCCACGCGCTTTAAGATGCCGCCTAGCCCAGTACGCTATCTGAAATAGGAGCGACGTAAGTGGAACAAATGTAATAGAATTGCGCTTAATTATTATATTAACCGTAATATAAAATTATCTAATCGGGTCTCTGTTTGCCCTACCCTAGAAGTTTAATAGTGCACATTGCTCGCCATTTCATGCGCTTTGAGATGGCGCTTAGCCCAATACGCTATCTGAAATAGGAGCGACGTAAATAGAACAATTGTGATAGAATTTCGCTGAATTCTTATATTAACCAAAATATAAAATGATCTAATCGGGTCTCTGATTGCCCTATCATAGAAGTTTAATAGTGCATTTTACTCGCCAATCCACGCGCTTGAAGATTCCGCCTAGCCCAGTACGCTATCTGAAATAGGAGCGACGTAAATTGAACAAATGTGATAGAATTTGGCTGAATTCTTAAATTAACCATAATATAAAATGATCCAATCGGGTCTCTGTTTGCCCTACCCTAGAAGTTTAATAGTACATTTTACTCGCCATTTCATGCGCTTTGAGATGCCGCTTAGCCCAATACGCTATCTGAAATAGGAGCGACGTAAATTGAACGAATGTGATAGAATTTCGCTGGATTCTTATATTAACCAAAATATAAAATGATCTAATCGGGTCTCTGATAGCCCTACCATAGAAGATTAATAGTGCATTTTACTCGCCATTCCACGCTCTTTAAGATGCCGCCTAGCCCAGTACGCTATCTGAATTAGGAGCGACGTAAGTTGAACAAATGTGATTGAATTACGCTGAATTCCTATATTAACCGTAATATAAAATGATCTAATCGGGTCTCTGTTTGCCTTATCCTAGATGTTTAATAGTGCATTTTACTCGCCATTTCATGCGCATTGAGGTGCCGCTTAGCCCAATACGCTATCTGAAATAGGAGCGACGTAAATTGAACAAATATGATAGAGTTTCGCTGAATTCTTAAATTAACCATAATATAAAATGATCTTATCGGGTCTCTGTTTGCCCTACCCTAGAAGTTTAATAGTGCATTTTACTCGCCATTTCTTGCGCTTTGGGATGCCGCTTAGCCCAATACGCTATCTGAAGTATCAGCGACGTAAATTGAACAAACGCGATAGAATTACGCTGAATTCTTAAATTAACCATAATATAAAATGATCTAATCGGGTCTCTGTTTGCCCTACCCTAGAAGTTTAATAGTGCATTTTACTCGCCCTTCCACGCGCTTTAAGATGCCGCCTAGCCCAGTACGCTCTCTGAAATAGGAGCGTCGTAAGTTGAACAAATGTGATTGAACAACGCTGCATTCTTATATTAACCGTAATATAAAATGATCTAATCGGGTCTGTGTTTGCCTTACCCTAGAAGTTTAATAGTGCATTTTACACGCCATTTCATGCGCTTTGAGATGCCGCTTAGCACAATACGCTATTGGATATAGGAGCGACGTAAATTGAACAAATGTGATAGAATCCCACTGAATTCTTAAATTAACCATACTATAGAATGATCTAATCGGGTCTCTGTATGCCTTACCCTAGAAGGTTAATAGTGCATTTTACTCGCCATTTCATGCGCGTTGAGATGCCGCTTAGCCCAATACGCTATCTGAAATATGAGCGACGTAAATTGAACAAATGTGATTGAATTTCGCTGAACTCTTATATTAACCTTAATGTAAAATGATGTAATCGGGTCTCCCTTCGCCCAACCCTAGAAGTATAATAGTGCATTTTATTCCCCATTACATTCGCTTTGAGCTGTCGCTTAGCCCAATACGCTCTCTGAAATAGGAGCGACGTAAATTGAACAAATGTGATAGAATTTCCCTGAAATCTTATTTTAAACAAAATATAAAATGATCTAATCGGGTCTCAGATTGCCCTACCATAGAAGTTTAGTAGTGCATTTTACTCGCCATTTCATGCGCTTCGAGATGCCGCTTAGCCCAATACGCTATCTGAAATAGGAGCAACGTAAATTGAACAAATGTGATAGAATTACGCTGAATTCTTATATTAACCGTAATATAAAATGATCTAATCGGGTCTCTGTTTGCCTTATCCTAGAAGTTTGATAGTGCATTTTAGTCGCCATTTCATGCGCTTTGAGATGCCGCTTAGCCCAATACGCAATCTGAAATAGGAGCGACGTAACTTGAACAAATGTGATAGAATTTCGCTGAATTCTTTTATTAACCATAATGTAAAATGATCTAATCGGGTCTCTGTTCGCCCTAGCCTAGAACTTTAATAGCGCATTTTATTCGCCATTTCATACGATTTGAGATGCCGCTTAGCCCAATACGCTATCTGAAATAGGAGCGACGTAAATTGAACAAATGTGATAGAATTTCGCTGAATCCTTATATTAACCAAAATATAAAATGATCTAATCGGGTCTCTGAATGCCCCACCATAGAAGTTTAGTAGTGCATTTTACTCGCCATTCCACGCTCTTTAAGATGCCGCCTAGCCCAGTACACTATCTGAAATAGGAGCGACGTAAATTGACCAAATGTGATAGAATTTCGCTGAATTCTTATATTAACCAAAGTATAAAATGAACTAATCTGTTCTCTGGTTGCCCTATCATTGAAGGTTAATAGTGCATTTTACTCGCCATTAAACGCGCTTTAAGATGCCTCATAGCCCAGTACGCTACCTGAAATAGGAACGACGTAAATTCAACAAATGTAATAGAATTTCCCTGAATTTTTAAATTAACCATAATATAAAATGATCTAATCGGTTCTCTGTTTGCCCTACCCTAGAAGCATAATAGTGCATTTTACTCGTCATTTCATGCGCTTTGAGATGCCGCTTAGTCCAATACGCTATCTGAAATAGGAGCGATGTAAATTGAACAAATGTGATAGAATTTCGGTGAATTCTTTTATTAACCATAATGTAAAATGATCTAATCGGGTCTCTGTTCGCCCTTGCCTAGAAGTTGAATAGTGCATCTTATTCGCCATTTCATGCGCTTTGAGATGCCGCTTAGCCCAATACGCTATCTGAAATAGGAGCGACGTAAATTGAACAAATGTGATAGAATATCCCTGAATTCTTATAGTAACCTTAATGTGAAATGATCTAATCGGGTCTCTATTCGCCCTACGCTAGAAGTTTCATAGTGCATTCCACTCGTCATTTCATGCGCTTCTTGATGCCGCTTAGCCCAATACGCTATCTGAAATATGAGCGACGTAAATTGAACAAATGTGATAGAATTTCGCTGAATTCTTAAATTAACCATAATATAAAATGATCTAATGGGGTCTCTGTTTGCCCCACCCTAGAAGTTTAATATTGCATATTACTCGCCATTTCATGCGCTTTGAGATGCCGCTTAGCCCTATACGCTATCTGAAATAGGAGCGACGTAAATTGAACAAATGTGATAGAATTTCCCTGGATTCTTATATTAACCTTAATGTAAAATGATCTAATCGGGTCTCTGTTCGCTCTACCCTAGAAGTTTAATATTGCATTTCACTCGTCATTCCATGCACTTTGAGATGCCGCTTAGCCCAATACGCTATCTGATATAGGAGCGACATAAATTGAACAAATGTGATAGAGTTTCGCTGAATTCTTATATTATCCTTAATGTAAAATGATCTAATCCGGTCTCTGTTCGCCCTACCCTAGAAGTTTAATAGTGCATTTTACTCGCCATTTCTTGCGCTTTGAGATGCCGCTTAGCCCAATAAGCTGTCTGAAATAGGCGCGACGTAAATTGAACAAATGTAATAGAATATCGGTGAATTCTTATATGAACCAAAATATAAAATGATCTAATCGGGTCTCTGATTGCCCTGTCATAGAAGTTTAATAGTGCATTTTACTAGCCATTCCACGCTCTTTAAGATGCCGCCTAGCCCAGAACACTATCTGAAATAGGAGTGACGTAAATTGAACAGATGTGATGGGATTTCCCTGAAATCTTATATTAAACAAAATATAAAATGATCTAATCGGGTCTCTGATTGCCCTATCATTGAAGGTTAATAGTGCATTTTACTCGCCATTCCACGCGCTTCAAAATGCCGCCGAGCCCAGTACGCTATCTGAAATAGGAGCGACGTAAATTGAACAAATGTTATAGAATTTGGCTGAATTCTTAAATTAACCATAATATAAAATGATCTAATCGGGTCTCTGTTTGCCCTACCCTAGAAGTTTAATAGTGCATTTTACTCGCCATTTCATGCGCTTTGAGATGCCGCTTAGCCCAATACGCTATCTGAAATAGGAGCGACGTAAATTGAACAAATGTGATAGAATTTCGCTGAATTCTTAAATTAACCATAATATAAAATGATCTAATCTGGTCTCTGTTTGCCCCACCCTAGAAGTTTAATAGTGCATTTTACTCGCCATTTCATGCGCTTTGAGATGCCGCTTAGCCCAATGCGCTATCTGAAATAGGAGCGACGTAAATTGAACAAATGTGATAGAATTTCCCTGAAATATTATATTAAACAAAATATAAAATGATCTAATCGGGTCTCTGATTGCCCTATCATAGAAGTTTAGTAGTGCATTTTACTCACCATTTCTTGCGCTTTGAGTTGCCGCTTAGCCCAATACGCTACCTGAAATATGAGCGACGTAAATTGAACAAATGTGATAGAATTTCGCTGAATTCTTATATTAACCTTAATGTAAAATGATCTAATCGGGTCTCTGTTCGCCCTACCCTAGAAGTTTAATAGTGCATTCCACTCCTCATTTCATGCGCTTCTTGATGCCGCTTAGCCCAATACGCTATCTGAAATAGGAGCGACGTAAATTGAACAAATGCGATAGAATTTCCCTGAATTCTTATATTAACCTTAATGTAACATGATCTAATCGGGTCTTTGTTCGCCCTACCCTAGAAGTTTAGCAGTGCATTTTACTCGCCATTTCATGCGCTTTGAGATGCCGCTTAGCCCAATACGATATCTGCAATAGGAGCGACGTAAATTGAACAAATGTGATAGAATTTCGCTGAATTCTTATATTAACCAAAATATAAATGATCTAATCGGGTCTCTGATTGCCCTATCATAGAAGTTTAATAGAGCATTTTACTCGCCATTTCACGCGCTTTAAGATGCCGCCCAGCCCAGTACGCTATCTGAAATAGGAGCGACGTAAATTGAACAAATGTGATAGATTTTGCAGAATTCTTAAATTAACCATAATATAAAATGATGTAGTCGGGTCTCTGTTCGCCCTACCCACGAAGTTTAATAGTGCATTTCTCTCGTCATTTCATGCGCTTTGAGATGCCGCTTAGCCCAATACGCTATCTGAAATAGGAGCGACGTAAATTGAACAAATGTGACAGAATTTCCCTGAAATCTTATATTAACCAAAATATAAAATGATCTAATCGGGTCTCTGATCGCCCTATCATAGAAGTTTAATAGTGCGTTTTACTCGCCAGTCCACCCGCTTTAAGATTCCGCCTAGCCCAGTACGCTATCTGAAATAGGAGCGACGCAAATTGAACAAATGTGATAGAATTTGGCTGAATTCTTAAATTAACCATAATATAAAATGATCTAACCGGGTCTCTGTTTGCACTACCCTAGAAGTTTAATAGTTAATTTTACTCGCCATTTCATGCGCTTTGAGATGGCGCTTAGCCCAATACGCTATCTGAAATAGGAGCGACGTAAATTGAACGAATGGGATAGAATTTCGCTGAATTCTTATATTAACCAAAATATAAAATCATCTAATCGGGTCTCTGATAGCCCTATCATAGAAGTTTAATAGTGCATTTGACTCGCCATTCCACGCGCTTTAAGATGCCGCCTAGCCCAGTACGCTATCTGAAATAGGAGCGACGTAAATTGAACAAATGTGATAGATTTTGCAGAATTCTTAAATTGACCATAATATAAAATGATGTAGTCGGGTCTCTGTTCGCCCTACCCAAGAAGTTTAATAGTGCATTTCTCTCGTCATTTCATGCGCTTTGAGATGCCGCTTAGCCCAATACGCTATCTGAAATAGGAGCGACGTAAATTGAACAAATGTGACAGAATTTCCCTGAAATCTTATATTAACCAAAATATAAAATGATGTAATCGGGTCTCTGTTCGCCCTACCCTAGAAGTTTAATAGAGCATTTTACTCGCCATTTCTTGCGCTTTGAGATGCCGCTTTGCCCAATACGCTATCTGAAATAGGAGCGACGTAAATTGAACGAATGTGATAGTATTTCGCTGAATTCTTAAATTAACCATAATATAAAATGGTCTAATGGGGTCTCTGTTTGCCCTACCGTAGAACTTTAATAGTGCATTTTACTCGTCATTTCATGCGCTTTGAGATACCGCTTAGCCCAATACGCTATCTGAAATAGGAGCGACGTAAATTGATCAAATGTGATAGAATTACGCTGAATTCTTATATTAACCGTAATATAAAATGATCTAATCGGGTCTCTGTTTGCCTTACCCTAGAAGTTAATTAGTGCATTTTACTCGCCCTTTCATGCGCTTTGAGATGCCGCTTAGCACAATACGCTATTTGATATAGGAGCGACGTAAATTGAACAAATGTGATAGAATCCCACTGAATTCTTAAATTAACCATGATATAGAATGATCTAATCGGGTCTCTGTTTGCCCTACCCTAGAAGTTTAATAGTGCATTTTACTCGCCATTTCATGCGTTTTCAGATGCCGCTTAGCCCAATACGCTATCTGAAATATGAGCGACGTTAATTGAACAAATGTGATTGAATTTCGCTGAACTCTTATATTAACCTTAATGTAAAATGATGTTATCGGGTCTCCCTTCGCCCAACCCTAGAAGTATAATAGTGCATTTTATTCCCCATTACATTCGCTTTGAGATGCCGCTTAGCCCAATACGCTCTCTGAAATAGGAGCGACGTAAATTGAACAAATGTGAAAGAACTTCCCTGAAATATTATTTTAAACAAAATATAAAATGATCTAATCGGGTCTCAGATTGCCCTATCATACAAGTTTAGTAGTGCATTTTACTCGCCATTTCATGCGCTTTGAGATGCCGCTTAGCCCAATACGCTATCTGAAATAGGGGCAACGTAAATTGATCAAATGTGATAGAATTACGCTGAATTCTTATATTAACCGTAATATAAAATGATCTAATCGGGTCTCTGTTTGCCTTACCCTAGAAGTTTAATAGTGCATTTTACTCGCCATTTCATGCGCTTTGAGATGCCGCTTAGCACAATACGCTATTTGATATAGGAGCGACGTAAATTGAACAAATGTGATAGAATCCCACTGAATTCTTAAATTAACCATACTATAGAATGATCTAATCGGGTCTCTGTATGCCCTACCCTAGAAGGTTAATAGTGCATTTTACTCGCCATTTCATGCGCTTTGAGATGCCGCTTAGCCCAATACGCTATCTGAAATAGGAGCGACGTAAATTGATCAAATGTGATAGAATTACGCTGCATTCTTATATTAACCGTAATATAAAATGATCTAATCGGGTCTCTGTTTGCCTTATCCTAGAAGTTTGATAGTGCATTTTACTCGCCATTTCATGCGCTTTGAGATGCCGCTTAGCCCAATACGCAATCTGAAATAGGAGCGACGTAAATTGAACAAATGTGATAGAATTTCGCTGAATTCTTTTATTAACCATAATGTAAAATGATCTAATCGGGTCTCTGTTCGCCCTAGCCTAGAACTTTAATAGCGCATTTTATTCGCCATTTCATACGATTTGAGATGCCGCTTAGCCCAATACGCTATCTGAAATAGGAGCGACGAAAATTGAACAAATATGATAGAATTTCGCTGAATACTTATATTAACCAAAATATAAAATGATCTAATCGGGTCTCTGAATGCCCCACCATAGAAGTTTAGTAGTGCATTTTCTCGCCATTCCACGCTCTTTGAGATGCCGCCTAGCCCAGTACACTATCTGAAATAGGAGCGACGTAAATTGACCAAATGTGATAGAATTTCGCTGAATTCTTATATTAACCAAAGTATAAAATGAACTAATCTGGTCTCTGATTGCCCTATCATTGAAGGTTAATAGTGCATTTTACTCGCCATTCCACGCGCTTTAAGATGCCTCATAGCCCAGTACGCTACCTGAAATAGGAACGACGTAAATTCAACAAATGTAATAGAATTTCCCTGAATTTTTAAATTAACCATAATATAAAAGGATCTAATCGGTTCTCTGTTCGCCCTACCCTAGAAGTTTAATATTGCATTTCACTCGTCATTCCATGCGCTTTGAGATGCCGCTTAGCCCAATACGCTATCTGAAATAGGAGCGACGTAAATTGAACAAATGTGATAGAGTTTCGCTGAATTCTTATATTATCCTTAATGTAAAATGATCTAATCCGGTCTCTGTTCGCCCTACCCTAGAAGTTTAATAGTGCATTTTACTCGCCATTTCTTGCGCTTTGAGATGCCGCTTAGCCCAATAAGCTATCTGAAATAGGCGCGACGTAAATTGAACAAATGTAATAGAATATCGGTGAATTCTTATATGAACCAAAATATAAAATGATCTGATCGGGTCTCTGATTGCCCTGTCATAGAAGTTTGATAGTGCATTTTACTCGCCAGTCCACCCGCTTTAAGATTCCGCCTAGCCCAGTACGCTATCTGAAATAGGAGCGACGCAAATTGAACAAATGTGATAGAATTTGGCTGAATTCTTAAATTAACCATAATATAAAATGATCTAATCGGGTCTCTATTTGCACTACCCTAGAAGTTTAATAGTGCATTTCTCTCGTCATTTCATGCGCTTTGAGATGCCGCTTAGCCCAATACGCTATCTGAAGTAGGAGCGACGTAAATTGAACAAATGTGACAGAATTTCCCTGAAATCTTATATTAACCAAAATATAAAATGATCTAATCGGGTCTCTGATCGCCCTATCATAGAAGTTTAGTAGTGCATTTTACTCGCCAGTCCACCCGCTTTAAGATTCCGCCTAGCCCAATACGCTATCTGAAATAGGAGCGACGTAAGTTGAACAAATGTGATAGAATTACGCTGAATTCTTATATTAACAGTAATATAAAATGATCTAATCGGGTCTCTGTTTGCCTTATCTTAGAAGTTTAATAGTGCATTTTACTCGCCATTTCATGCGCATTGAGATGCCGCTTAGCCCAATACGCTATCTGAAATTGGAGTGACGTAAATTGAACAAATATGATAGAGTTTCGCTGAATTCTTAAATTAACAATAATATAAAATGATCTTATCGGGTCTCTGTTTGCCCTACCCTAGAAGTTTAATAGCGCATTTTACTCGCCATTTCTTGCGCATTGAGATGCCGCTTAGCCCAATACGCTATCTGAAATATCAGCGACGTAAATTGAACAAATGTGATAGAATTACGCTGCATTCTTATATTAACCGTAATATAAAATGATGTAATCGGGTCTCTGTTTGCCTTATCCTAGAAGTTTAATGGTGCATTTCACTCGTCATTTCATGCGCTTTCAGATGCCTCTTAGCCCAATAAGCTATATGAAATAGGAGCGACGTAAATTGAACAAATGTGATAGAATTTTGCTGAATTCTTAAATAAACCATAATATGAAATGATCTAATCGGGTCTCTGTTTGCCCTACCCTAGAAGTTTAACAGTGCCTTTCACTCGTCATTTCATGCACTTTGAGATACCGCTTAGCCCAATCCGCTATCTGAAATAGGAGCGACGTAAATAGAACAATTGTGATAGAATTTCGCTGAATTCTTATATTAACCAAAATATAAAATGATCTAATCGGGTCTCTGTTTGCCTTATCCTAGAAGTTTAATGGTGCATTTCACTCGTCATTTCATGCGCTTTCAGATGCCTCTTAGCCCAATAAGCTATATGAAATAGGAGCGACGTAAATTGAACAAATGTGATAGAATTTTGCTGAATTCTTAAATAAACCATAATATGAAATGATCTAATCGGGTCTCTGATAGCCCTATCATAGAAGTTTAATAGTGCATTTTACTCGCCATGCCACGCGCTTTAAGATGCCGCCTAGCCCAGTACGCTATCTGAAATAGGAGCGACGTAAATTGAACAAATGTGATAGATTTTGCAGAATTCTTAAATTAACCATAATATAAAATGTTGTAGTCGGTTCTCTGTTCGCCCTACCCACGAAGTTTAATAGTGCATTTCTCTCGTCATGTCATGCGCTTTGAGATGCCGCTTAGCCCAATACGCTATCTGAAATAGGAGCGACGTAAATTGAACAAATGTGACAGAATTTCCCTGAAATCTTATATTAACCAAAATATAAAATGATCTAATCGGGTCTCTGATCGCCCTATCATAGAAGTTTAATAGAGCATTTTACTCGCCATTTCTTGCGCTTTGAGATGCCGCTTTGCCCAATACGCTATCTGAAATAGGAGCGACGTAAATTGAACGAATGTGATAGTATTTCGCTGAATTCTTAAATTAACCATAATATAAAATGGTCTAATCGGGTCTCTGTTTGCCCTACCCTAGAAGTTTAATGGTGCATTTCACTCGTCATTTCATGCGCTTTCAGATGCCTCTTAGCCCAATAAGCTATATGAAATAGGAGCGACGTAAATTGAACAAATGTGATAGAATTTTGCTGAATTCTTAAATAAACCATAATATGAAATGATCTAATCGGGTCTCTGTTTGCCCTACCCTAGAAGTTTAACAGTGCCTTTCACTCGTCATTTCATGCACTTTGATATACCGCTTAGCCCAATACGCTATCTGAAATAGGAGCGACGTATATTGAACAAATGTGATAGAATTTCGCTGAATTCTTATAATAATCTTAATGTAAAATGATCTAATCGGGTCTTTGTTCGCCCAACCCTAGAAGTTTAATAGTGCATTTCACTCGTCATTTCAAGCGCTTTGAGATGCCGCTTAGCCCAATACGCTATCTGAAATAGGAGCAACGTAAATTGAACAAATGTGATAGAATTTCGCTGAATTCTTATATTAACCAAAATATAAAATGATCTAATCGGGACTCTGATTGCCCTATCATAGAAGTTTAGTAGTGCATTTTACTCGCCCTTCCACGCGCTTTAAGATGCCGCCTAGCCCAGTACGCTATCTGAAATATGAGCGACGTAAATTGAACAAATGTGATAGAATTTTGCTGAATTCTTAAATTAAACATAATATAAAATGATGTAATCGGGTCTCTGTTCGCCCTACCCAAGAAGTTTAATAGTGCATTTCTCTCATCATTTCATGCGCTTTGAGATGCCGCTTAGCCCAATACGATATCTGAAATAGGAGCGACGTAAATTGAACAAATGTGATAGAATTTCCCTGAAATCTTATATTAAACAAAATATAAAATGATCTAAACGGGACTCTGATTGCCCTATCATAGAAGTTTAATAGTGCATTTTACTCGCCATTTCTTGCGCTTTGAGATGCCGCTTAGCCCAATACTCTATCTGAAATAGGAGCGACGTATATTGAACAAATGTGATAGAATTACGCCAAATTCTTATATTAACCGTAATATAAAATGATCAAATCGGGTCTCTGATCGCCCTACCCTAGAAGATTACTAGTGCATTTCACTCGTCATTTCATGCGCTTTGAGATGCCGCTTAGCCCAATAAGCTATATGAAATAGGAGCGACGTAAATTGAACAAATGTGATAGAATTTTCCGAATTCTTAAATAAACCATAATATGAAATGATCTAATCGGGTCTCTGTTTGCCCTACCCTAGAAGTTTAACAGTGCATTTTACTCGCCATTTCATGGGCTTTGAGATGCCGCTTAGCCCAATACGCTATCTGAAATAGGAGCGACGTAATTTGAACAAATGTGATAGAGTTTCCCTGAATACTTATATTAACCTTAATGTAAAATGATCTAATCGGGTCTCTGTTCGCCCTACCCTAGAAGTTTAATAGTGCATTTCACTCGCAATTTCATGCGCTTTGGGATGCCGCTTAGCCCAATCCGCTATCTGAAATAGGAGCGACGTAAATAGAACAATTGTGATAGAATTTCGCTGAATTCTTATATTAACCAAAATATAAAATGATCTAATCGGGTCTCTGTTTGCCTTATCCTAGAAGTTTAATAATGCTTTTTACTCGCCATTTCATGCGCATTGAGATGCCGCTTAGCCCAATACGCTATCCGAAATAGGAGCGACGTAAATTGGACAAATATGATAGAGTTTCACTGAATTCTTAAATTAACCAAAATATAAAATGATCTAATCGGGTCTCTGATAGCCCTATCATAGAAGTTTAATAGTGCATTTTACTCGCCATTCCACGCGCTTTAAGATGCCGCCTAGCCCAGTACGCTATCTGAAATAGGAGCGACGTAAATTGAACAAATGTGATAGATTTTGCAGAATTCTTAAATTAACCATAATATAAAATGTTGTAGTCGGTTCTCTGTTCGCCCTACCCACGAAGTTTAATAGTGCATTTCTCTCGTCATGTCATGCGCTTTGAGATGCCGCTTAGCCCAATACGCTATCTGAAATAGGAGCGACGTAAATTGAACAAATGTGACAGAATTTCCCTGAAATCTTATATTAACCAAAATATAAAATGATCTAATCGGGTCTCTGATCGCCCTATCATAGAAGTTTAATAGAGCATTTTACTCGCCATTTCTTGCGCTTTGAGATGCCGCTTTGCCCAATACGCTATCTGAAATAGGAGCGACGTAAATTGAACGAATGTGATAGTATTTCGCTGAATTCTTAAATTAACCATAATATAAAATGGTCTAATCGGGTCTCTGTTTGCCCTACCCTAGAAGTTTAACAGTGCATTTTACTCGCCATTTCATGCGTTTTCAGATGCCGCTTAGCCCAATACGCTATCTGAAATATGAGCGACGTTAATTGAACAAATGTGATTGAATTTCGCTGAACTCTTATATTAACCTTAATGTAAAATGATGTAATCGGATCTCCCTTCGCCCAACCCTAGAAGTATAATAGTGCATTTTATTCCCCATTTCATGCGCTTTGAGATGCCGCTTAGTCCAATACGCTATCTGAAATAGGAGCGACGTAAATTGAACAAATGTGATAGAATTTCGCTGAATTCTTAAATTAACCATAATATAAAATGATCTAATCTGGTCTCTGTTTGCCCCACCCTAGAAGTTTAATAGTGCATTTCACTCGCCATTTCATGCGCTTTGAGATGCCGCTTAGCCCAATGCGCTATCTGAAATAGGAGCGATGTAAATTGAACAAATGTGATAGAATTTCCCTGAAATATTATATTAAACAAAATATAAAATGATCTAATCGGGTCTCTGATTGCCCTATCATAGAAGTTTAGTAGTGCATTTTACTCACCATTTCTTGCGCTTTGAGTTGCCGCTTAGCCCAATACGCTACCTGAAATATGAGCGACGTAAATTGAACAAATGTGATAGAATTTCGCTGAATTCTTATATTAACCTTAATGTAAAATGATCTAATCGGGTCTCTGTTCGCCCTACCCTAGAAGTTTAATAGTGCATTCCACTCCTCATTTCATGCGCTTCTTGATGCCGCTTAGCCCAATACGCTATCTGAAATAGGAGCGACGTAAATTGAACAAATGCGATAGAATTTCCCTGAATTCTTATATTAACCTTAATGTAACATGATCTAATCGGGTCTTTGTTCGCCCTACCCTAGAAGTTTAGCAGTGCATTTTACTCGCCATTTCATGCGCTTTGAGATGCCGCTTAGCCCAATACGATATCTGCAATAGGAGCGACGTAAATTGAACAAATGTGATAGAATTTCGCTGAATTCTTATATTAACCAAAATATAAAATGATCTAATCGGGTCTCTGATTGCCCTATCATAGAAGTTTAATAGTGCATTTTACTCGCCATTTCACGCGCTTTAAGATGCCGCCCAGCCCAGTACGCTATCTGAAATAGGAGCGACGTAAATTGAACAAATGTGATAGATTTTGCAGAATTCTTAAATTAACCATAATATAAAATGATGTAGTCGGGTCTCTGTTCGCCCTACCCACGAAGTTTAATAGTGCATTTCTCTCGTCATTTCATGCGCTTTGAGATGCCGCTTAGCCCAATACGCTATCTGAAATAGGAGCGACGTAAATTGAACAAATGTGACAGAATTTCCCTGAAATCTTATATTAACCAAAATATAAAATGATCTAATCGGGTCTCTGATCGCCCTATCATAGAAGTTTAATAGTGCATTTTACTCGCCAGTCCACCCGCTTTAAGATTCCGCCTAGCCCAGTACGCTATCTGAAATAGGAGCGACGCAAATTGAACAAATGTGATAGAATTTGGCTGAATTCTTAAATTAACCATAATATAAAATGATCTAATCGGGTCTCTGTTTGCACTACCCTAGAAGTTTAATAGTTAATTTTACTCGCCATTTCATGCGCTTTGAGATGGCGCTTAGCCCAATACGCTATCTGAAATAGGAGCGACGTAAATTGAACGAATGGGATAGAATTTCGCTGAATTCTTATATTAACCAAAATATAAAATCATCTAATCGGGTCTCTGATAGCCCTATCATAGAAGTTTAATAGTGCATTTGACTCGCCATTCCACGTGCTTTAAGATGCCGCCTAGCCCAGTACGCTATCTGAAATAGGAGCGACGTAAATTGAACAAATGTGATAGATTTTGCAGAATTCTTAAATTAACCATAATATAAAATGATGTAGTCGGGTCTCTGTTCGCCCTACCCAAGAAGTTTAATAGTGCATTTCTCTCGTCATTTCATGCGCTTTGAGATGCCGCTTAGCCCAATACGCTATCTGAAATAGGAGCGACGTAAATTGAACAAATGTGACAGAATTTCCCTGAAATCTTATATTAACCAAAATATAAAATGATGTAATCGGGTCTCTGTTCGCCCTACCCTAGAAGTTTAATAGAGCATTTTACTCGCCATTTCTTGCGCTTTGAGATGCCGCTTTGCCCAATACGCTATCTGAAATAGGAGCGACGTAAATTGAACGAATGTGATAGTATTTCGCTGAATTCTTAAATTAACCATAACATAAAATGATCTAATCGGGTCTCTGTTTGCCCTACCCTAGTAGTTTAATCGTGCATTTTACTCGGCATTTCATGCGCTCTGAGATGCCGCTTAGCCCAATACGCTATCTGAAATAGGAGCGACGAAAGTTGAACAAATGTGATAGAATTTCGCTGAATTATTTTATTAACCAGAATGTAAAATGATCTAATCTGGTCTCTGTTCGCCCTAGCCTAGAAGTTTAATAGTGGATTTTACTCGGCATTCCACGCGCTTTAAGATGCCGCCTAGCCCAGTACGCTATCTGAAATAGGAGCGACATAAATTGAACAAATGTGATAGAATTTCGCTGAATTCTTAAATTAACCATAATAACAAATGATCTAATCGGGTCTCTGTTTGCCGTACCCTAGAAGTTTAACAGTGCATTTTACTAGCCATTTCATGCGCTTTGAGATGCCGCATAGCCCAATACGCTATCTGAAATAGGAGCGACGTAAATTGAACAAATGTGATAGAATTTCCCTGAAATCTTATATTAAACAAAATATAAAATGATCTAATCGGGTCTCTGATTGCCCTATCATAGAAGTTTAGTAGTGCATTCTACTCGCCATTCCACGCGCTTTAAGATGCCGCCTAGCCCAGTACGCTATCTGAAATAGGAGCGACGTAAATTGAACAAATGTGATAAAATTTTGCTGACATCTTAAATTAACCATAATATAAAATGATTTAATCGGGTATCTGTTTGCCCTACCCTAGAAGTTTAATAGTGCATTTTACTCGCCCTTTCATGCGCTTTGAGATGCCGCTTAGCACAATACGCTATTTGATATAGGAGCGACGTAAATTGAACAAATGTGATAGAATCCCACTGAATTCTTAAATTAACCATACTATAGAATGATCTAATCGGGTCTCTGTATGCCCTACCCTAGAAGGTTAATAGTGCATTTTACTCGCCATTTCATGCGCTTTGAGATGCTGCTTAGCCCAATACGCTATCTGAAATATGAGCGACGAAAATTGAACAAATGTGATTGAATTTCGCTGAACTCTTATATTAACCTTAATGTAAAATGATGTAATCGGGTCTCCCTTCGCCCAACCCCAGAAGTATAATAGTGCATTTTATTCCCCATTACATTCGCTTTGAGCTGTCGCTTAGCCCAATACGCTCTCTGAAATAGGAGCGACGTAAATTGAACAAATGTGATAGAATTTCCCTGAAATCTTATTTTAAACAAAATATAAAATGATCTAATCGGGTCTCAGATTGCCCTACCATAGAAGTTTAGTAGTGCATTTTACTCGCCATTTCATGCGCTTTGAGATGCCGCTTAGCCCAATACGCTATCTGAAATAGGAGCGACGTAAATTGAACAAATGTGATAGAATTACGCTGAATTCTTATATTAACCGTAATATAAAATGATCTAATCGGGTCTCTGTTTGCCTTATCCTAGAAGTTTGATAGTGCATTTTACTCGCCATTTCATGCGCTTTGAGATGCCGCTTAGCCCAATACGCAATCTGAAATAGGAGCGACGTAAATTGAACAAATGTGATAGAATTTCGCTGAATTCTTTTATTAACCATAATGTAAAATGATCTAATCGGGTCTCTGTTCGCCCTAGCCTAGAACTTTAATAGCGCATTTTATTCGCCATTTCATACGATTTGAGATGCCGCTTTGCCCAATACGCTATCTGAAATAGGAGCGACGTAAATTGAACAAATGTGATAGAATTTCGCTGAATCCTTATATTAACCAAAATATATAATGATCTAATCGGGTCTCTGAATGCCCCACCATAGAAGTTTAGTAGTGCATTTTACTCGCCATTCCACGCTCTTTAAGATGCCGCCTAGCCCAGTACACTATCTGAAATAGGAGCGACGTAAATTGACCAAATGTGACAGAATTTCGCTGAATTCTTATATTAACCAAAGTATAAAATGATCTAATCGGGTCTCCGTTTGCACTACCCTAGAAGTTTAATAGTTAATTTTACTCGCCATTTCATGCGCTTTGAGATGGCGCTTAGCCCAATACGCTATCTGAAATAGGAGCGACGTAAATTGAACGAATGGGATAGAATTTCGCTGAATTCTTATATTAACCAAAATATAAAATCATCTAATCGGGTCTCTGATAGCCCTATCATAGAAGTTTAATAGTGCATTTGACTCGCCATTCCACGCGCTTTAAGATGCCGCCTAGCCCAGTACGCTATCTGAAATAGGAGCGACGTAAATTGAACAAATGTGATAGATTTTGCAGAATTCTTAAATTAACCATAATATAAAATGATGTAGTCGGGTCTCTGTTCGCCCTACCCAAGAAGTTTAATAGTGCATTTCTCTCGTCATTTCATGCGCTTTGAGATGCCGCTTAGCCCAATACGCTATCTGAAATAGGAGCGACGTAAATTGAACAAATGTGACAGAATTTCCCTGAAATCTTATATTAACCAAAATATAAAATGATGTAATCGGGTCTCTGTTCGCCCTACCCTAGAAGTTTAATAGAGCATTTTACTCGCCATTTCTTGCGCTTTGAGATGCCGCTTTGCCCAATACGCTATCTGAAATAGGAGCGACGTAAATTGAACGAATGTGATAGTATTTCGCTGAATTCTTAAATTAACCATAATATAAAATGGTCTAATCGGGTCTCTGTTTGCCCTACCGTAGAACTTTAATAGTGCATTTTACTCGTCATTTCATGCGCTTTGAGATGCCGCTTAGCCCAATACGCTATCTGAAATAGGAGCGACGTAAATTGATCAAATGTGATAGAATTACGCTGAATTCTTATATGAACCGTAATATAAAATGATCTCATCGGGTCTCTGTTTGCCTTACCCTAGAAGTTAATTAGTGCATTTTACTCGCCCTTTCATGCGCTTTGAGATGCCGCTTACCACAATACGCTATTTGATATAGGAGCGACGTAAATTGAACAAATGTGATAGAATCCCACTGAATTCTTAAATTAACCATGATATAGAATGATCTAATCGGGTCTCTGTTTGCCCCACCATAGAAGTTTAGTAGTGCATTTTCTCGCCATTCCACGCTCTTTGAGATGCCGCCTAGCCCAGTACACTATCTGAAATAGGAGCGACGTAAATTGACCAAATGTGATAGAATTTCGCTGAATTCTTATATTAACCAAAGTATAAAATGAACTAATCTGGTCTCTGATTGCCCTACCATTGAAGGTTAATAGTGCATTTTACTCGCCATTCCACGCGCTTTAAGATGCCTCATAGCCCAGTACGCTACCTGAAATAGGAACGACGTAAATTCAACAAATGTAATAGAATTTCCCTGAATTTTTAAATTAACCATAATATAAAAGGATCTAATCGGTTCTCTGTTCGCCCTACCCTAGAAGTTTAATATTGCATTTCACTCGTCATTCCATGCGCTTTGAGATGCCGCTTAGCCCAATACGCTATCTGAAATAGGAGCGACGTAAATTGAACAAATGTGATAGAGTTTCGCTGAATTCTTATATTATCCTTAATGTAAAATGATCTAATCCGGTCTCTGTTCGCCCTACCCTAGAAGTTTAGTAGTGCATTTTACTCGCCATTTCTTGCGCTTTGAGATTCCGCTTAGCCCAATAAGCTATCTGAAATAGGCGCGACGTAAATTGAACAAATGTAATAGAATATCGGTGAATTCTTATATGAACCAAAATATAAAATGATCTGATCGGGTCTCTGATTGCCCTGTCATAGAAGTTTAATAGAGCATTTTACTCGCCATTCCACGCTCTTTAAGGTGCCGCCTAGCCCAGAACACTATCTGAAATAGGAGTGACGTAAATTGAACAGATGTGATGGGATTTCCCTGAAATCTTATATTAAACAAAATATAAAATGATCTAATCGGGTCTCTGATTGCCCTATCATTGAAGGTTAATAGTGCATTTTACTCGCCATTCCACGCGCTTCAAAATGCCGCCGAGCCCAGTACGCTATCTGAAATAGGAGCGACGTAAATTGAACAAATGTTATAGAATTTTGCTGAATTCTTAAATTAACCATAATATAAAATGATCTAATCGGGTCTCTGTTTGCCCTACCCTAGAAGTTTAATAGTGCATTTTACTTGCCATTTCATGCGCTTTGAGATGCCGCTTAGCCCAATACGCTATCTGAAATAGGAGCGACGTAAATTGAACAAATGTGATAGAATCCCACTGAATTCTTAAATTAACCATGATATAGAATGATCTAATCGGGTCTCTGTTTGCCCTACCCTAGAAGTTTAATAGTGCATTTTACTCGCCATTTCATGCGTTTTCAGATGCCGCTTAGCCCAATACGCTATCTGAAATATGAGCGACGTTAATTGAACAAATGTGATTGAATTTCGCTGAACTCTTATATTAACCTTAATGTAAAATGATGTAATCGGGTCTCCCTTCGCCCAACCCTAGAAGTATAATAGTGCATTTTATTCCCCATTACATTCGCTTTGAGATGCCGCTTAGCCCAATACGCTCTCTGAAATAGGAGCGACGTAAATTGAACAAATGTGAAAGAACTTCCCTGAAATCTTATTTTAAACAAAATATAAAATGATCTAATCGGGTCTCAGATTGCCCTATCATAGAAGTTTAGTAGTGCATTTTACTCGCCATTTCATGCGCTTTGAGATGCCGCTTAGCCCAATACGCTATCTGAAATAGGGGCGACGTAAATTGATCAAATGTGATAGAATTACGCTGAATTCTTATATTAACCGTAATATAAAATGATCTAATCGGGTCTCTGTTTGCCTTACCCTAGAAGTTTAATAGTGCATTTTACTCGCCATTTCATGCGCTTTGAGATGCCGCTTAGCACAATACGCTATTTGATATAGGAGCGACGTAAATTGAACAAATGTGATAGAATCCCACTGAATTCTTAAATTAACCATACTATAGAATGATCTAATCGGGTCTCTGTATGCCCTACCCTAGAAGGTTAATAGTGCATTTTACTCGCCATTTCATGCGCTTTGAGATGCCGCTTAGCCCAATACGCTATCTGAAATATGAGCGACGTAAATTGAACAAATGTGATTGAATTTCGCTGAACTCTTATATTAACCTTAATGTAAAATGATGTAATCGGGTCTCCCTTCGCCCAACCCTAGAAGTATAATAGTGCATTTTATTCCCCATTACATTCGCTTTGAGCTGTCGCTTAGCCCAATACGCTCTCTGAAATAGGAGCGACGTAAATTGAACAAATGTGATAGAATTTCCCTGAAATCTTATTTTAAACAAAATATAAAATGATCTAATCGGGTCTCAGATTGCCCTACCATAGAAGTTTAGTAGTGCATTTTACTCGCCATTTCATGCGCTTTGAGATGCCGCTTAGCCCAATACGCTATCTGAAATAGGAGCGACGTAAATTGATCAAATGTGATAGAATTACGCTGAATTCTTATATTAACCGTAATATAAAATGATCTAATCGGGTCTCTGTTTGCCTTACCCTAGAAGTTTAATAGTGCATTTTACTCGCCATTTCATGCGCTTTGAGATGCCGCTTAGCACAATACGCTATTTGATATAGGAGCGACGTAAATTGAACAAATGTGATAGAATCCCACTGAATTCTTAAATTAACCATACTATAGAATGATCTAATCGGGTCTCTGTATGCCCTACCCTAGAAGGTTAATAGTGCATTTTACTCGCCATTTCATGCGCTTTGAGATGCCGCTTAGCCCAATACGCTATCTGAAATATGAGCGACGTAAATTGAACAAATGTGATTGAATTTCGCTGAACTCTTATATTAACCTTAATGTAAAATGATGTAATCGGGTCTCCCTTCGCCCAACCCTAGAAGTATAATAGTGCATTTTATTCCCCATTACATTCGCTTTGAGCTGTCGCTTAGCCCAATACGCTCTCTGAAATAGGAGCGACGTAAATTGAACAAATGTGATAGAATTTCCCTGAAATCTTATTTTAAACAAAATATAAAATGATCTAATCGGGTCACAGATTGCCCTACCATAGAAGTTTAGTAGTGCATTTTACTCGCCATTTCATGCGCTTTGAGATGCCGCTTAGCCCAATACGCTATCTGAAATAGGAGCGACGTAAATTGAACAAATGTGATAGAATTACGCTGAATTCTTATATTAACCGTAATATAAAATGATCTAATCGGGTCTCTGTTTGCCTTATCCTAGAAGTTTGATAGTGCATCTTACTCGCCATTTCATGCGCTTTGAGATGCCGCTTAGCCCAATACGCAATCTGAAATAGGAGCGACGTAAATTGAACAAATGTGATAGAATTTCGCTGAATTCTTTTATTAACCATAATGTAAAATGATCTAATCGGGTCTCTGTTCGCCCTAGCCTAGAACTTTAATAGCGCATTTTATTCGCCATTTCATACGATTTGAGATGCCGCTTAGCCCAATACGCTATCTGAAATAGGAGCGACGAAAATTGAACAAATGTGATAGAATTTCGCTGAATTCTTATATTAACCAAAGTATAAAATGAACTAATCTGGTCTCTGATTGCCCTATCATTGAAGGTTAATAGTGCATTTTACTTTCCATTCCACGCGCTTTAAGATGCCTCATAGCCCAGTACGCTACCTGAAATAGGAACGACGTAAATTCAACAAATGTAATAGAATTTCCCTGAATTTTTAAATGAACCATAATATAAAAGGATCTAATCGGTTCTCTGTTCGCCCTACCCTAGAAGTTTAATATTGCAATTCACTCGTCATTCCATGCGCTTTGAGATGCCGCTTAGCCCAATACGCTATCTGAAATAGGAGCGACGTAAATTGAACAAATGTGATAGAGTTTCGCTGAATCCTTATATTATCCTTAATGTAAAATGATCTAATCCGGTCTCTGTTCGCCCTACCCTAGAAGTTTAATAGTGCATTTTACTCGCCATTTCTTGCGCTTTGAGATGCCGCTTAGCCCAATAAGCTATCTGAAATAGGCGCGACGTAAATTGAACAAGTGTAATAGAATATCGGTGAATTCTTATATGAACCAAAATATAAAATGATCTGATCGGGTCTCTGATTGCCCTGTCATAGAAGTTTAATAGTGCATTTTACTCGCCATTCCACGCTCTTTAAGGTGCCGCCTAGCCCAGAACACTATCTGAAATAGGAGTGACGTAAATTGAACAGATGTGATGGGATTTCCCTGAAATCTTATATTAAACAAAATATAAAATGATCTAATCGGGTCTCTGATTGCCCTATCATTGAAGGTTAATAGTGCATTTTACTCGCCATTCCACGCGCTTCAAAATGCCGCCGAGCCCAGTACGCTATCTGAAATAGGAGCGACGTAAATTGAACAAATGTTATAGAATTTTGCTGAATTCTTAAATTAACCATAATATAAAATGATCTAATCGGGTCTCTGTTTGCCCTACCCTAGAAGTTTAATAGTGCATTTTACTCGCCATTTCATGCGCTTTGAGATGCCGCTTAGCCCAATACGCTATCTGAAATAGGAGCGACGTAAATTGAACAAATGTGATAGAATTTCGCTGAATTCTTAAATTAACCATAATATAAAATGATCTAATCTGGTCTCTGTTTGCCCCACCCTAGAAGTTTAATAGTGCATTTTACTCGCCATTTCATGCGCTTTGAGATGCCGCTTAGCCCAATGCGCTATCTGAAATAGGAGCGATGTAAATTGAACAAATGTGATAGAATTTCCCTGAAATATTATATTAAACAAAATATAAAATGATCTAATCGGGTCTCTGATTGCCCTATCATAGAAGTTTAGTAGTGCATTTTACTCACCATTTCTTGCGCTTTGAGTTGCCGCTTAGCCCAATACGCTACCTGGAATATGAGCGACGTAAATTGAACAAATGTGATAGAATTTCGCTGAATTCTTATATTAACCTTAATGTAAAATGATCTAATCGGGTCTCTGTTCGCCCTACCCTAGAAGTTTAATAGTGCATTCCACTCCTCATTTCATGCGCTTCTTGATGCCGCTTAGCCCAATACGCTATCTGAAATAGGAGCGACGTAAATTGAACAAATGTGATAGAATCTTGCTGAATTCTTAAATTAACCATAATATAAAATGATCTAATCGGGTCTCTGTTTGCCCTACTCAAGAAGTTTAACAGTGCATTTTACTCGTCATTTCATGCGCTTTGAGATGCCGCTTTGCCCAATACGCTATCTGAAATAGGAGCGACGTAAGTTGAACAAATGTGATAGAATTTCGCTGAATTCTTTTATTAACCATAATGTAAAATGATCTGATCGGGTCTCTGTTCGCCCTAACCTAGAAGTTTAATAGTGCATTTTAGTCGCCATTTCATGCGCTTTGAGATGCCGCTTAGCCCAATACGCTTTCTGAAATAGGAGCGACGTAAGTTGAACAAATGTGATAGAATTACGCCGCATTCTTATATTAACCGTAATATAAAATCATCTAATCGGGTCTCTGTTTGCCTTATCCTAGAAGTCGAATAGTGCATTTTACTCGCTATTTCATGCGCTTTGAAATGCCGCTTAGCCCAATACGCTATCTGAATTAGGAGCGACGTAAATTGAACAAGTGTGATAGAATTTCGCTGTATTCTTAAATTAACCATAATATAAAATGATCTAATCGGGTCTCTGTTTGCCCTACCCTAGAAGTTTAATAGTGCATTTTACTCACCATTTCATGCGCTTTGAGATGCCGCTTAGCCCAATACGCTATCTGAAATAGGAGCGACGTAGGTTGAACAAATGTGATAGAATTTCGCTGAATTCTTTAATTAACCATAATGTAAAATGATCTGATCGGGTCTCTGTTCGCCCTAACCTAGAAGTTTAATAGTGCATTTTAGTCGCCATTTCATGCGCTTTGAGATGCCGGTTAGCCCAATACGCTATCTGAAATAGGAGCGACGTAAATTGAACAAATGTGTTAGAATTTCCCTGAAATCTTATATTAAACAAAATATAAAATGATCTAATCGGGTCTCTGATTGCCCTATCATTGAAGATTAGTAGTGCATTTTACTCGCCATTCTACGCGCTTTAAGATGCCGCCTAGCCCAGTACGCTATCTGAAGTAGGAGCGACGTCACTTGAACAAATGTGATAGAATTACGCTGCATTCTTATATTAACCGTAATATAAAGTGATCTAATCGGGTCCCTGTTTGCCTTATCCTAGAAGTTTATTAGCGCATTTTACTCGCCATTTCATGCGCTTTGAGCGGCCGCTTAGCCCAATACGCTATCTGAAATAGCAGCGACGTAAGTTGAACAAATGTGATAGAATTTCGCTGAATTCTTTTATTAACCATAATGTAGAATGATCTGATCGGGTCTCTGTTCGCCCTAGCCTAGAAGTTTAATAGTGTATTTTACTCGCCATTTCATTCGCTTTAAGATACCGCTTTGCCCAATACGCTATCTCAAATAGGAGCGACGTAAATTGAACAAATGTGATAGAATTACGACGAATTCTTAAAATAACCATAATATAAGATGATCTAGTCGGGTCTCTGATCGCCCTATCATAGAAGTTTCATAGTGCATTTTGCTCGACATTTCATGCGCTCTAAGATGCCACCTAGCCCAATACCCTATCTGAAATAGGGGCGACGTAAATTGAACATATGTGATAGAATTTCGCTGAATTCTTAAATTAACCATAATATAAAATGATCTAATCGGGTCTCTGATTGCCCTATCACAGAAGTTTAATAGTGCATTTCACTCGACATTGCATGCGCTTTGAGATACCACCTAGCCCAGTACGCTATCTAAAATAGGAGCGACGTAAGTTGAACAAATGTGATAGAATTACGCTGAATTCTTATATTAACCGTAATATAAAATGATCTAATCGGGTCTCTGTTTGCATTACCCTAGAAGTATAATAGCGCATTTTACTTGCCATTTCATGCGCATAGAGATGCCGCTTAGCCCAATACGCTATCTGGAATAGCAGTGACGTAAATTGAATAAATGTGATAGAATTTTGCTGAATTCTTTTATTAACCATAATGGAAAATGATCTAATCGGGTATCTGTTCGCCCTAGCCGAGAGGTTTAATAGTGCATTTTATTCGCCATTTCATGCGCTTTGAGATGCCGCTTGGCCCAATACGCTATCTGAAATAGGAGCGATGTAAATTGAACAAATGTGATAGTATTTCGCTGAATTCTTATATTAAACAGAATATAAAATGATCTAATCGGGTCTCTGATTGCCCTATCATAGAAGTTTAGTAGTGCATTTTACTAGCCAGTCCACGCGCTTTAAGATGCCGCCTAGCCCAGTACGCTATCTGAAATAGGAGCAACGTAAATTGAACAAATGTGACAGAATTCTGCTGAATTCTTAAATTAACCATAATATAAAATGATCTAATCGGGTCTCTGTTTGCCATACCCTAGAAGTTTAATAGTGCATTTTACTCGGCATTTCCTGCGCTTTGAGATGCTGCTTAGCCCAATACGCTATCAGAAATAGGAGCGACGTAAATTGAACAAATGTGATAGAATTTCGCTGCATTCATATATTAACCAAAATGTAAAATGATCTAATCGGGTCCCTGATTGCCCTATCATAGAAGTTTAATAGTGCATTTTACTCGCTATTCCACCAGCTTTAAGATGCCGGCTAGCCCAGTAGGCTATCTGAAATAGGAGTGACGTAAATTGAATAAATGTGATATAATTACGCTTAATTCTCATATTAACCGTAATATAAAATGATCTAATCGGGTCTCTCTTTCCCTTACCCTAGAAGTTTAATAGTGCACTTCACTCGTCATTTGATGCGCTTTGAGATGCCGCTTAGCCCAATACGCTATCTGAAATAGGAGCGACGTAGGTTGAACAAATGTGATAGAATTACGCTGTATTCTTATATTAACCGTAATATAAAATGATCTAATCGGGTCTCTGTTTGCTTTACCCTAGAAGTTTAATAGTGCATCTTACTCGTCATTTCATGCGCTTTGAGATTCCGCTTAGCCCAATACGCTATCTGAAATAGGAGCGACGTAAATTGAACAAATGTGATAGAATTTCGCTGAATTCATATATTAACCAAAATATAAAATGATCTAATCTGGTCTCTGATTGCCCTATCATAAAAGTTTAATAGTGCATTTCACTTACCATTTCATGCGCTTTAAGATGCCGCTTAGCCCAGTACGCTATCGGAAATAGGAGCGACGTAAATTAAACATATGTGATGGAATTTCCCTGAATTCTTATATTAACCTTAATGTAAAATGAGCTACTCGGGTCTCTGTTTGCCCTACCCTAGAAGTTTAATAGTGCATTTCACTCGTAATTTCATGCGCTTTGAGATGCCGCTTAGCCGAATACGCTATCTGAAATAGGAGCGACGTAAATTGAACAAATGTGATAGAATTTCGCTGAATTCTTTTATTAACCATAATGTAAAATGATCTAATCGGCTCTCTGTTCGCCCTAGCCGAGAAGTTTAATAGTGCATTTTACTCGCCATTTCATGCGCTTTGTGATGCCGCTTAGCCCAATACGCTATCTGAAATAGGAGCGACGTAAATTGAACAAATGTGATAGAATTTCGTTGAATTCTTAAATTAACCATAATATACAATGATCTAATCGGGTCTCTGTTCGCCCTACCCTAGAAGTTTAATAGTGTATTTTACTCGCCCTTCCACGCGCTTTATGATGCCGCCTAGCCAGGTACGCTATCTGAAATAGGAGCGACGTAGGTTGAACAAATGTGATAGAATTACGCTGTATTCTTATATTAACCGTAATATAAAATGATCTAATCGGGTCTCTGTTTGCTTTACCCTAGAAGTTTAATAGTGCATCTTACTCGTCATCTCATGCGCTTTGAGATTCCGCTTAGCCCAATACGCTATCTGAAATAGGAGCGACGTAAATTGAACAAATGTGATAGAATTTCGCTGAATTCATATATTAACCAAAATATAAAATGATCTAATCTGGTCTCTGATTGCCCTATCATAAAAGTTTAATAGTGCATTTCACTTACCATTTCATGCGCTTTAAGATGCCGCTTAGCCCAGTACGCTATCTGAAATAGGAGCGACGTAAATTAAACATATGTGATGGAATTTCCCTGAATTCTTATATTAACCTTAATGTAAAATGAGCTACTCGGGTCTCTGTTTGCCCTACCCTAGAAGTTTAATAGTGCATTTCACTCATAATTTCATGCGCTTTAAGATGCCGCTTAGCCCAGTACGCTATCTGAAATAGGAGCGACGTAAATTGAACAAATGTGATAGATTTTTGCTGAATTCTTAAATTAACCATACTATAAAATGATCTAATCGGGTCTCTGTTTGCCCTACCCTAGAAGTTTAATAGTGCATTTCACTCGTAATTTCATGCGCTTTGAGATGCCGCTTAGCCCAATACGCTATCTGAAATAGGAGCGACGTAAATTGAACAAATGTGGTAGAATTTCGCTGAATTCTTTTATTAACCATAATGTAAAATGATCTAATCGGCTCTCTGTTCGCCCTAGCCGAGAAGTTTAATAGTGCATTTTACTCTCCATTCCACGTGCTTTAAGATGCGCCTAGCTCAGTATGCTATCTGAAATAGGAACGACGTAAAGTGAACAAATGTGATAGAATTTTGCTGAATTCTTAAATTAACCATAACATAAAATGATCTAATCTGGTCTCTGTTTGCCCTACCCTAGATGTTTAATAGTGCATTTTACTCGCCATTCCACGCGCTATAAGATGCCGCCTATCCCAGTACGCTATCTGAAATAGGAGCGACGTAAGTTGAACAAATGTGACAGAATTACGCTGAATTCTTATATTAACCGTAATATAAAATGATCTAATCGGGTCTCTGTTTGCTTTACCCTAGAAGTTTAATAGTGCATCTTACTCGTCATTTCATGCGCTTTGAGATTCCGCTTAGCCCAATACGCTATCTGAAATAGGAGCGACGTAAATTGAACAAATGTGATAGAATTTCGCTGAATTCATATATTAACCAAAATATAAAATGATCTAATCTGGTCTCTGATTGCCCTATCATAAAAGTTTAATAGTGCATTTCACTTACCATTTCATGCGCTTTAAGATGCCGCTTAGCCCAGTACGCTATCTGAAATAGGAGCGACGTAAATTAAACATATGTGATGGAATTTCCCTGAATTCTTATATTAACCTTAATGTAAAATGAGCTACTCGGGTCTCTGTTTGCCCTACCCTAGAAGTTTAATAGTGCATTTCACTCATAATTTCATGCGCTTTAAGATGCCGCTTAGCCCAGTACGCTATCTGAAATAGGAGCGACGTAAATTGAACAAATGTGATAGATTTTTGCTGAATTCTTAAATTAACCATACTATAAAATGATCTAATCGGGTCTCTGTTTGCCCTACCCTAGAAGTTTAATAGTGCATTTCACTCGTAATTTCATGCGCTTTGAGATGCCGCTTAGCCCAATACGCTATCTGAAATAGGAGCGACGTAAATTGAACAAATGTGGTAGAATTTCGCTGAATTCTTTTATTAACCATAATGTAAAATGATCTAATCGGCTCTCTGTTCGCCCTAGCCGAGAAGTTTAATAGTGCATTTTACTCTCCATTCCACGTGCTTTAAGATGCGCCTAGCTCAGTATGCTATCTGAAATAGGAACGACGTAAAGTGAACAAATGTGATAGAATTTTGCTGAATTCTTAAATTAACCATAACATAAAATGATCTAATCTGGTCTCTGTTTGCCCTACCCTAGATGTTTAATAGTGCATTTTACTCGCCATTCCACGCGCTATAAGATGCCGCCTATCCCAGTACGCTATCTGAAATAGGAGCGACGTAAGTTGAACAAATGTGACAGAATTACGCTGAATTCTTATATTAACCGTAATATAAAATGATCTAATCGGGTCTCTGTTTGCCTTATCCTAGAAGTTTAATAGTGAATTTTACTTGCCATTTCATGCGCATAGAGATGCCGCTTGGCCCAATACGCTATCTGAAATAGGAGCGATGTAAATTGAACAAATGTGATAGTATTTCGCTGAATTCTTAAATTAACCATAATGTAAAATGATCTGATCGGGTCTCTGTTCGCCCTAACCTAGAAGTTTAATAGTGCATTTTAGTCGCCATTTCATGCGCTCTGAGATGCCGGTTAGCCCAATACGCTATCTGAAATAGGAGCGACGTAAATTGAACAAATGTGTTAGAATTTCCCTGAAATCTTATATTAAACAAAATATAAAATGATCTAATCGGGTCTCTGATTGCCCTATCATAGAAGATTAGTAGTGCATTTTACTCGCCATTCTACGCGCTTTAAGATGCCGCCTAGCCCAGTACGCTATCTGAAGTAGGAGCGACGTAACTTGAACAAATGTGATAGAATTACGCTGCATTCTTATATTAACCGTAATATAAAGTGATCTAATCGGGTCCCTGTTTGCCTTATCCTAGAAGTTTATTAGCGCATTTTACTCGCCATTTCATGCGCTTTGAGCGGCCGCTTAGCCCAATACGCTATCTGAAATAGCAGCGACGTAAGTTGAACAAATGTGATAGAATTTCGCTGAATTCTTTTATTAACCATAATGTAGAATGATCTGATCGGGTCTCTGTTCGCCCTAGCCTAGAAGTTTAATAGTGTATTTTACTCGCCATTTCATTCGCTTTAAGATACCGCTTTGCCCAATACGCTATCTCAAATAGGAGCGACGTAAATTGAACAAATGTGATAGAATTACGACGAATTCTTAAAATAACCATAATATAAGATGATCTAGTCGGGTCTCTGATCACCCTATCATAGAAGTTTCATAGTGCATTTTGCTCGACATTTCATGCGCTCTAAGATGCCACCTAGCCCAATACCCTATCTGAAATAGGGGCGACGTAAATTGAACATATGTGATAGAATTTCGCTGAATTCTTAAATTAACCATAATATAAAATGATCTAATCGGGTCTCTGATTGCGCTATCACAGAAGTTTAATAGTGCATTTCACTCGACATTGCATGCGCTTTGAGATACCACCTAGCCCAGTACGCTATCTAAAATAGGAGCGACGTAAGTTGAACAAATGTGATAGAATTACGCTGAATTCTTATATTAACCGTAATATAAAATGATCTAATCGGGTCTCTGTTTGCATTACCCTAGAAGTATAATAGCGCATTTTACTTGCCATTTCATGCGCATAGAGATGCCGCTTAGCCCAATACGCTATCTGGAATAGCAGTGACGTAAATTGAATAAATGTGATAGAATTTTGCTGAATTCTTTTATTAACCATAATGGAAAATGATCTAATCGGGTATCTGTTCGCCCTAGCCGAGAGATTTAATAGTGCATTTTATTCGCCATTTCATGCGCTTTGAGATGCCGCTTGGCCCAATACGCTATCTGAAATAGGAGCGATGTAAATTGAACAAATGTGATAGTATTTCGCTGAATTCTTATATTAAACAGAATATAAAATGATCTAATCGGGTCTCTGATTGCCCTATCATAGAAGTTTAGTAGTGCATTTTACTAGCCAGTCCACGCGCTTTAAGATGCCGCCTAGCCCAGTACGCTATCTGAAATAGGAGCAACGTAAATTGAACAAATGTGACAGAATTCTGCTGAATTCTTAAATTAACCATAATATAAAATGATCTAATCGGGTCTCTGTTTGCCATACCCTAGAAGTTTAATAGTGCATTTTACTCGGCATTTCCTGCGCTTTGAGATGCTACTTAGCCCAATACGCTATCAGAAATAGGAGCGACGTAAATTGAACAAATGTGATAGAATTTCGCTGCATTCATATATTAACCAAAATGTAAAATGATCTAATCGGGTCCCTGATTGCCCTATCATAGAAGTTTAATAGTGCATTTTACTCGCTATTCCACCAGCTTTAAGATGCCGGCTAGCCCAGTAGGCTATCTGAAATAGGAGTGACGTAAATTGAATAAATGTGATATAATTACGCTTAATTCTCATATTAACCGTAATATAAAATGATCTAATCGGGTCTCTCTTTCCCTTACCCTAGAAGTTTAATAGTGCACTTCACTCGTCATTTGATGCGCTTTGAGATGCCGCTTAGCCCAATACGCTATCTGAAATAGGAGCGACGTAGGTTGAACAAATGTGATAGAATTACGCTGTATTCTTATATTAACCGTAATATAAAATGATCTAATCGGGTCTCTGTTTGCTTTACCCTAGAAGTTTAATAGTGCATCTTACTCGTCATTTCATGCGCTTTGAGATTCCGCTTAGCCCAATACGCTATCTGAAATAGGAGCGACGTAAATTGAACAAATGTGATAGAATTTCGCTGAATTCATATATTAACCAAAATATAAAATGATCTAATCTGGTCTCTGATTGCCCTATCATAAAAGTTTAATAGTGCATTTCACTTACCATTTCATGCGCTTTAAGATGCCGCTTAGCCCAGTACGCTATCTGAAATAGGAGCGACGTAAATTAAACATATGTGATGGAATTTCCCTGAATTCTTATATTAACCTTAATGTAAAATGAGCTACTCGGGTCTCTGTTTGCCCTACCCTAGAAGTTTAATAGTGCATTTCACTCATAATTTCATGCGCTTTAAGATGCCGCTTAGCCCAGTACGCTATCTGAAATAGGAGCGACGTAAATTGAACAAATGTGATAGATTTTTGCTGAATTCTTAAATTAACCATACTATAAAATGATCTAATCGGGTCTCTGTTTGCCCTACCCTAGAAGTTTAATAGTGCATTTCACTCGTAATTTCATGCGCTTTGAGATGCCGCTTAGCCCAATACGCTATCTGAAATAGGAGCGACGTAAATTGAACAAATGTGGTAGAATTTCGCTGAATTCTTTTATTAACCATAATGTAAAATGATCTAATCGGCTCTCTGTTCGCCCTAGCCGAGAAGTTTAATAGTGCATTTTACTCTCCATTCCACGTGCTTTAAGATGCGCCTAGCTCAGTATGCTATCTGAAATAGGAACGACGTAAAGTGAACAAATGTGATAGAATTTTGCTGAATTCTTAAATTAACCATAACATAAAATGATCTAATCTGGTCTCTGTTTGCCCTACCCTAGATGTTTAATAGTGCATTTTACTCGCCATTCCACGCGCTATAAGATGCCGCCTATCCCAGTACGCTATCTGAAATAGGAGCGACGTAAGTTGAACAAATGTGACAGAATTACGCTGAATTCTTATATTAACCGTAATATAAAATGATCTAATCGGGTCTCTGTTTGCCTTATCCTAGAAGTTTAATACTGAATTTTACTTGCCATTTCATGCGCATAGAGATGCCGCTTGGCCCAATACGCTATCTGAAATAGGAACGATGTAAATTGAACAAATGTGATAGTATTTCGCTGAATTCTTAAATTAACCATAATATACAATGATCTAATCGGGTCTCTGTTCGCCCTAGCCTAGAAGTTTAACAGTGCATTTTACTCTCCCTTCCACGCGCTTTATGCTGCCGCCTAGCCCAGTACGCTATCTGAAATAGGAGCGACGTAAGTTTAACAAATGTGATAGAATAACGCTGAAATCTTATATTAACCGTAATATAAAATGATCTAATCGGGTCCCTGTTTGCCTTACCCTAGAAGTTTAATACTGCATTTTACTCGCCATTTCATGCGCTTTGTGATGCCGCTTATCCCAATACGCTATCTGAAATAGGAGCGACGTAAATTGAACAAATGTGATAGAATTTCCCTGAATTCTTATATTAACCTTAATGTAAAATGATCTAATCGGGTCTCTGTTTGCCCTAGCCTAGAAGTTTAATAGTGAATTTTATTCGACATTTCATGCGCTTTGAGATGCCGCTTAGCCCAATACGCTATCTGAAATAGGAGCGACGTAAATTGAACAAATGTGATAGAATTTCACTGAAATCTTATATTAAACAAAATATAAAATGATCTAATCGGGTTTCCGATTGCCCTATCATAGAAGTTTAGTACTGCATTTTACTCGCCATTCCACGCGCTTTAAGTTGCCGCCTAGTCCAGTACGCTATCTCAAGCAGGAGCGGCGTAAGTTGAACAAATGTGATAGAATTTCGCTGAATTCATATATTAACCAAAATATAAAATGATCTAATCGGGTCTCTGATTGCCCTATCATAGAAGTTTAATAGTGCATTTCACTCATCATTTCATGCGCTTTGAGGTGCCGCTTAGCCCAATACGCTATCTGAAATAGGAGCGACGTAAATTGAACAAATGTGATAGAATTTTGTTGAATTCTTAAATTAACGGTAATATAAAATGATCTAATCGGGTCACTGTTTGCCCTACCCTACAAGTTTAATAGTGCACTTCACTCGTCATTCCACGCGCTTTAAGATTCCGCCAAGCCCAGTACGATATCTGAAATAGGAGAGACGTAAATTGAACAAATGTGATAGAATTTCGCTGAATTCTTATATTAACAGTAATATAAAATGATCTAATCGGGTCCCTGTTTGCCTTGCCCTAGAAGTTTAATAGTGCATTTTACTCGCCATTTCATGCGCTTTGTGATGCCGCTTATCCCAATACGCTATCTGAAATAGGAGCGACGTAAATTGAACAAATGTGATAGAATTTCCCTGAATTCTTATATTAACCTTAATGTAAAATGATCTAATCGGGTCTCTGTTTGCCCTAGCCTAGAAGTTTAGTAGTGAATTTTATTCGACATTTCATGCGCTTTGAGATGCCGCTTAGCCCAATACGCTATCTGAAATAGGAGCGACGTAAATTGAACAAATGTGATAGAATTTCACTGAAATCTTATATTAAACAAAATATAAAATGATCTAATCGGGTCTCCGATTGCCCTATTATAGAAGTTTAGTACTGCATTTTACTCGACATTCCACGCGCTTTAAGAGGCCGCCTAGCCCTGTACGCTATCTAAAATAGGAGAGACGTAAGTTGAACAAATGTGATAGAATTACGCTGCGTTCTTATATTAACCGTAATATAAAATGATCTAATCGGGTCTCTGTGTGCCTTATCCTAGATGTTTAGTATTGCATTTTACTCGCCATTTCATGCGCTTTGAGATGCCGCTTAGCCCAATACGCTATCTGAAATAGGAGGGACGTCAGATGAACAAATGTGATAGAATTTCGCTGAATTCTTTTATTAACCATAATGTAAAATGATCTAATCGGGTCTCTGTTCGCCCTAGCCTAGAAGTTTAATAGTGGATTTTACTCGCCATTCCACGCGCTTTAAGATGCCGCCTATCCCAGTACGCTATCTGAAATAGGAGCGACCTAAATTGAACGAATGTGATAGAATTTTGCTGAATTCTTTTATTAACCATAATGTAAAATGATCTGATCGGGTCTCTGTTCGCCCTAGCCTAGAAGTTTAATAGTGAATTTTATTCGGCACTTCATGCGCTTTGAGATGCCGCTTAGCCGAATACGCTATCTGAAATAGGAGCGACGTAAATTGAACAAATGTGATACAATTTCCCTGAAATCTTATATTAAACAAAATATAAAATTATCTAGTCGGGTCTCTGATTGCCTTGTCATAGAGTTTTAGTAGTGCATTTTACTCGCCATTCCACGCGCTTTAAGGTGCCGCATAGCGCAGTACGCTATCTGAAATAGGAGCGACGTAAGTTGAACAAATGTGACAGAATTTCGCTGAATTCCTTTATTAACCATAATGTAAAATGATCTACTCGGGTCTCTGTTCGTCCTAGCCTACAAGTTTAATAGTGCATTTTATTCGCCATTTGATGCGCTTTGAGATGCCGCTTAGCCCAATACGCTATCTGAAATATGAGTGACGTAAATTGAACAAATGTGATAGAATTTCGCTGAATTCTCATATTAACATTAATGTAATATGATCTAATCGAGTCTCTGTTCGCCCTACCCTAGAAGTTTAATAGTGCATTTCACTCGTCATTTCATGCGCTTTGAGATGCCGCTTAGCCCAATGAGCTATCTGAAGTAGGGGCGACGTAAATTGAACAAATGTGATAGAATTTCGCTGAATTCTTTTATTAAACATAATGTAAAATCATCTACTCGGGCCTCTGTTCGCCCTAGCCTACAAGTTTAATAGTGCATTTTATTCGCCATTTCATGCGCTTTGAGATGCCGCTTAGCCCAATACGCTATCTGAAATATGAGCGACGTAAATTGAACAAATGTGATAGAATTTCGCTCAATTCTTATATTAACCAAAATATTAAATGATCTAATCGGGTCTCTGATTGCCCTATCATAGAAGTTTAATAGTGAATTTTACTCTCCATTCCACGCGCTTTAAGATGCGCCTAGCTCAGTATGCTATCTGAAATAGGAACGACGTAAAGTGAACAAATGTGATAGAATTTTGCTGAATTCTTAAATTAACCATAACATAAAATGATCTAATCTGGTCTCTGTTTGCCCTACCCTAGATGTTTAATAGTGCATTTTACTCGCCATTCCACGCGCTATAAGATGCCGCCTATCCCAGTACGCTATCTGAAATATGAGCGACGTAAATTGAACAAATGTGATAGAATTTCGCTGAATTCTTTTATTAACCATAATGTAAAATGATCTAATCGGGTCTCTGTTCGCCCTAGCCTAGAAGTTTAATAGTGGATTTTACTCGCCATTCCACGCGCTTTAAGATGCCGCCTACCCCAGTACGCTATCTGAAATAGGAGCGACCTAAATTGAACGAATGTGATAGAATTTTGCTGAATTCTTTTATTAACCATAATGTAAAATGATCTGATCGGGTCTCTGTTCGCCCTAGCCTAGAAGTTTAATAGTGAATTTTATTCGCCAATTCATGCGCTTTGAGATGCCGCTTAGCCGAATACGCTATCTGAAGTAGGAGCGACGTAAATTGAACGAATGTGATAGAATTTCGCTGAATTCTTAAATTAACCATAATATAAAATGATCTAATCGGGTCTCTGTTTGCCCTACCCTAGAACTTTAATAGTGCATTTTACTCGTCATTTCATGCGCTTTGAGATGCCACGTAGCCCAATACGCTATCTGAAATAGGAGCGACGTAAATTGAAAAAATGTGATAGAATTTCCCTGAAATCTTATATTAAACAAAATATAAAATGATCTAATCGGGTCTCTGATTGCCCTATCATAGAAGTTTAGTAGTGCATTTTACTCGCCATTCCACGCGCTTTAAGATGCCGCCTAGCCCAGTATGCTATCTGAAATAGGAGCGACGTAAGTTGAACAAATGTGATGGAATTACACTGAATTCTTATATTAACCGTAATATAAAATGATCTAATCGGGTCTCTGTTTGGCTTATCTTAGAAGGTTAATAGTGCATTTTACTCGCCATTCCACGCGCTTTAAGATGCCGCCTAGGCCAGTACGCTATCTGAAATAGGAACGACGTAAATTGAAGAAATGCGATAGAATTTTGCAGAATTCTTAAATTAACCATAATATAAAATGAAATAATCGGGTCTCTGTTTGCCCTACCCTAGAAGTTTAACAGTGCATTTCACTCGCCATTCCACGCGCTTTAAGATGCCGCCTAGCCCATTACGCTATCTGAAATAGGAACGACGTAAATTGAAGAAATGTGATAGAATTTTGCTGAATTCTTAAATTAACCATAATATAAAATTATCTAATCGGGACTCTGTTTGCCATACCCTAGAAGTTTAATAGTGCATTTCACTCGCCATTCCACGCGCTTTAAGATGCCGCCTAGCCCATTACGCTATCTGAAATAGGAACGACGTAAATTGAAGAAATGTGATAGAATTTTGCTGAATTCTTAAATTAACCATAATATAAAATGATCTAATCGGGTCTCTGTTTGCCCTACCCTAGAAGTTTAACAGTGCATTCTACTCGCATTTCATGCGCTTTGAGATGCCGCTTAGCCCAATACGCTATCTGCAATAGGAGCGACGTAAATTGAACAAATGTGATAGAATTTTCCTGAATTCTTATATTAACCTTAATCTAAAATGATCTAATCGGGTCTCTGTTCGCCCTACCATAGAAGTCTCATAGTGCATTTCACTCGTCATTTTATGCGCTTTGAGATGCCGCTTAGCCCATGACGCTATCTGAAATAGGAGCGACGTAAATTGAAGAAATGTGATACAATTTCGCTGAATTCTCATATTAACCAAAATATAAAATGATTTAATCAGGTCTCTGATTGCCCTATCATAGAAGTTTAATAGTGCATTTTACTCGCCATTCCACGCGCTTTAAGATGCCGCCTAGCCCAGTACGATATCTGAAATAGGAGCGATGTAAATTGAACAAATGTGATAGAATTTCGCTGAAATCTTTTATTAACCGTAATGTAAAATGATTTAATCAGCTCTCTGTTCGCCCTAGCCTAGAAGTTTAATAGTGCATTTTATTCGACATTTCATGCGCTTTGAGATTCCGCTTAGCCCAATACGCTATCTGAAATAGGAGCGACGTAAATTGAACAAATGTGATAGAATTTCCCTGAATTCTTATATTAACCTTAATGTATAATGATCTAGTCGGGTCTCTGTTCGCCCTACCATAGAAGTCTAATAGTGCATTTCACTCGTAATTTGATGCGCTTTGAGATGCCGCTTAGCCCATTACGCTATCTGAATTAGGAGCGACGTAAATTGAATGAATGTGATACAATTTCGCTAAATTCTTATATTAACCAAAATATAAAATGATCTAATGAGGTCTCTGATTGCCCTATCATAGAAGTTTAACAGTGCATTTTACTCGCCATTCCACGCGCTTTAAGATGCCGCCTAGCCCAGTACGCTATCTGAAATAGGAACGACGTAAATTGAACAAATGTGATAGTATTTCGCTGAATTCTTATATTAACCAAAATATAAAATGATCTAATCGGGTCTCTGATTGCCCTATCATAGAAGTTTAATAGTGCATTTCAATCGCCATTCCACGCGCTTTGAGATGCCGCTTAGTCCAATACGCTATCTGAAATAGGAGCGACGTAAATGGAACAAATGTGATAGAATTTCGCTGAATTCTTGTATTAACCAAAATATAAAATGACCTAATCGGGTCTCTGTTTGTCCTATCATCGAAGTTTAATAGTGCATTTCACTCGTAATTTCATGCGCTTTGAGATGCCGCTTAGCCCAATAAGCTATCTGAAATAGGAGCGACGTAAATTGAACAAATGTGATAGAATTTCCCTGAATTCTTATATTAACCAAAATATAAAATGATCTAGTCGGGTCTCTGATTGCCCGATCATAGAAGTTTAGTGGAGCATTTTACTCGCCATTCCACGCGCTTTAAGATGCAGCCTAGCCCAGTACGCTATCTGAAATAGGAACGACGTAAATTGAACAAATGTGATAGAATTTCGCCGAATTCTTGTATTAACCAAAATATAAAATGATCTAATCGAGTCTCTGATTGCCCTATCATAGAAGTTTAATAGTGCATTTCAATCGCCATTCCACGCGCTTTAAGATGCCGCTTAGTCCAATACGCTATCTGAAATAGGAGCGACGTAAATTGAACAAATGTGTTAGAATTTCCCTGAATTCTTATATTAACCAAAATATAAAATGATCTAGTCGGGTCTCTGATCGCCCTATCATAGAAGTTTAGTGGAGCATCTTACTTGCCATTCCACGCGCTTTAAGATGCCGCCTAGCCCAGTGCGCTATCTGAAATAGGAACGACGTAAATTGCACAAATGTGATAGAATTTCGCTGAAATCTTTTATTAACCGTAATGTAAAATGATTTAATCAGCTCTCTGTTCGCCCTAGCCTAGAAGTTTAATAGTGCATTTCACTCGTCATTTCATGCGCTTTGAGATGCCGCTTAGCCCAATAAGCTATCTGAAATAGGAGCGACGTAAGTTGAACAAATGTGATAGAATTACGCTGAATTCTTATATTAACCGTAATATAAAATGATCTAATCGGGTCTCTGTTTGTCTTATCCTAGAAGTTTAATAGTGCATTTTACTCGCCATTCCACGCGCTTTAAGATGCCGCCTAGCCCAGTACGCTGTCTGAAATAGGAGCGACGTAAATTGAACAAATGTGATAGAATTTCGCTGAATTCTTGTATTAACCAAAATATAAAATGATCTAATCGGGTCTCTGATTGCCCTATCATAGAAGTTTAATAGTGGATTTCACTCGCCATTCCACGCGCTTTAAGATGCCACATAGCCCGGTACGCTATCTGAAATAGGAAGGACGTAAATTGAACAAATGTGATGGAATTTTGCTGAATTCTTAAATGAACCATAATATAAAATGATCTAAACGGGTCTCTGTTTGCACTACCCTGGAAATTTAACAGTGCATTTTACTCGCCATTTCATGCGCTTCGAGATGCCGCTCAGCCCAATACGCTATCTGAAACAGGAGCGACGTAAATTGAACAAATGTGATAGAATTTCCCTGAATTCTTATATTAACCTTAATGTAAAATGATCTAATTGGGTCTCTGTTCGCCCTGCCCTAGAAGTTTAATAGTGCATTTCACTCGCCATTTCATGCGCTTTGAGATGCCGCTTAGCCCAATACGCTATCTGAAATAGGTGCGACGTAAATGGAACAAATGTGATAGAATTTCCCTGAATCCTTATATTATCCTTAAAGTAAAATGATCTAATCGGGTCTCTGTTCGCCCTACCATAGAAGACTAATAGTGCATTTCACTCGTCATTTCATGCGCTTTGAGATGCCGCTTAGCCCAATAAGCTATCTGAAATAGGAGCGACGTAAGTTGAACAAATGTGATAGAATTGCGCTGAATTCTTATATTAACCGTAATATAAAATGATCGAATCGGGTCTCTGTTTGTCTTATCCTAGAAGTTTAATAGTGCATTTTACTCGCCATTCCACGCGCCTTAAGATGCCGCCTAGCCCAGTACGCTGTCTGAAATAGGAGCGACGTAAAATGAACAAATGTGATAGAATTTCGCTGAATTCTTGTATTAACCAAATTATAAAATGATCTAATCGAGTCTCTGATGTCCCTATTATAGAAGTTCAATAGTGCATTTCACTCGCCATTCCACGCGCTTTAAGACGCCGCTTAGTCCAGTACGCTATCCGAAATAGGAGCGACGTAAATTGAACAAATGTGATGGAATTACGCTTAATTCTTATATTAACATTAATATAAAATGATCTAAACGGGTCTCTGTTTGCACTACCCTGGAAATTTAACAGTGCGTTTTACTCGCCATTTCATGCGCTTCGAGATGCCGCTTAGCCCAATACGCTATCTGAAACAGGAGCGACGTAAATTGAACAAATGTGATAGAATTTCCCTGAATTCTTATATTAACCTTAATGTAAAATGATCTAATCGGGTCTCTGTTCGCCCTGCCCTAGAAGTTTAATAGCGCATTTCACTCATGATTTCAGGCGCTTTGAGATTCCACTTAGCCCAATACGCTATCTGAAACAGGAGCGACGTAAATTGAACAAATGTGATAGAATCTCCCTGAATTCTTATATTAACCTTAATGTAAAATGATCTAATCGGGTCTCTGTTCGCCCTGCCCTTGAAGTATAATTGTGCATTTCACTCATGATTTCATGCGCTTTGAGACTCCGCATAGCCCAATAAGCTATCTGAAATAGGAGCGACGTAAATTGAACAAATGTGATAGAATTTCGCTGAATTCTTGTATTAACCAAAATATAAAATGATCTAATCGAGTCTCTGATTGCCCTATCATAGAAGTTTAATAGTGCATTTCAATCGCCATTCCACGCGCTTTAAGATGACGCTTAGTCCAATACGCTATCTGAAATAGGAGCGACGTAAATGGAACAAATGTGATAGAATTTCGCTGAATCCTTGTATTATCCAAAATATAAAATGACCTAATCGGGTCTTTGTTTGCCCTATCATCGAAGTTTAATAGTGCATTTCACTCGTAATTTCATGCGCTTTGAGATGCCGCTTAGCCCAATAAGCTATCTGAAATAGGAGCGACGTAAATTGAACAAATGTGATAGAATTTCCCTGAATTCTTATATTAACCTTAATGTAAAATGATCTAATCGGGTCTCTGTTCGCCCTACCATAGAAGACTTATAGTGCATATCACTCGTCATTTCATGAGCTTTGAGATGCCGCTTAGCCCAATACGCTACCTGAAATAGGAGCGATGTAAATTGAACAAATGTGATAGAATTTCCCTGAATACTTATATTAACATTAATGTAAAATGATCTAATCGACTCTCTATTTGCCCTATCATAGAAGTTTAATAGTGCATTTTAATCGCCATTCCACGCGCTCTAAGATGCTGTCCAGCCCAGTACTCTATCTGAAATAGGAGCGACGTAAATTGAACAAATGTGATAGAATTTTGCTGAATTCTTAAATTAACCATAATATAAAATGATCTAATTGGGTCTCTGTTTGCCCCACACGAGAAATTTAATAGTGCATTTTACTCGCCATTTCATGCGCTTTGAGATGCCGCTTAGCACAATACGCTATCTGAAATGGGAGCGACGTAAATTGCACAAATGTGATAGAATTTAACTGAATTCTTATATTAACCTTAATGTAAAATGATCTAATCGGGTCTCTGTTCGCCGTGCCCTAGAAGTTTAATAGTGCATTTCACTTATGATTTCATGCGCTTTGAGATTACGCTTAGCCCAATAAGCTATCTGAAATAGGAGCGACGTAAATTGAACAAATGTGATAGAATTTCCCTGAATTCTTATATTAACCTTAATGTAAAATGATCTAATCGGGTCTCTGTTCGCCCTACCATAGAAGTCTCATAGTGCATTTCGCTCGTCATTTCATGCGCTTTGAGATGCCGCTTAGCCCATGACGCTATCTGAAATAGGAGCGACGTAAATTGAACAAATGTGATACAATTTCGCTGAATTCTTATATTAACCAAAATATAAAATGATTTAATCAGGTCTCTGATTGCCCTATCATAGAAGTTTAATAGTGCATTTTACTCGCCATTCCACGCGCTTTAAGATGCCGCCTAGCCCAGTACGCGGTCTGAAATAGGAGCGACGTAAATTGAACAAATGTGATAGAATTTCGCTGAATTCTTGTATTAACCAAAATATAAAATGATCTAATCGGGTCTCTGATTGCCCTATCATAGAAGTTTAATAGTGGATTTCACTCGCCATTCCACGCACTTTAAGATGCCGCATAGCCCGGTAGGCTATCTGAAATAGGAAGGACGTAAATTGAACAAATGTGATGGAATTTTGCTGAATTCTTAAATGAACCATAATATAAAATGATCTAATCGGGTCTCTGTGTGCACTACCCTGCAAATTTAACAGTGCATTTTACTCGCCATTTCATGCGCTTCGAGATGCCGCTTAGCCCAATACGCTATCTGAAATAGGAGCGACGTAAATTGAACAAATGTGATAGAATTTCCCTGAATTCTTATATTAACCTTAATGTAAAATGATCTAATCGGGTCTCTGTTCGCCCTGCCCTAGAAGTTTAATAGTGCATTTCACTCATGATTTCATGCGCTTTGAGATTCCGCATAGCCCAATACGCTATCTGAAACAGGAGCGACGTAAATTGAACAAATGTGATAGAATCTCCCTGAATTCTTATATTAACCTTAATGTAAAATGATCTAATCGGGTCTCTGTTCGCCCTGCCCTTGAAGTTTAATAGTGCATTTCACTCATGATTTCATGCGCTTTGAGACTCCGCTTAGCCCAATAAGCTATCTGAAATAGGAGCGACGTAAATTGAACAAATGTGATAGAATTTCGCTGAATTCTTGTATTAACCAAAATATAAAATGATCTAATCGAGTCTCTGATTGCCCTATCATGGAAGTTTAATAGTGCATTTCAGTCGCCATTCCACGCGCTTTAAGATGCCGCTTAGTCCAATACGCTATCTGAAATAGGAGCGACGTAAATGGAACAAATGTGATAGAATTTCGCTGAATTCTTGTATTATCCAAAATATAAATTGACCTAATCGGGTCTTTGTTCGCCCTACCATAGAAGTCTCATAGTGCATTTCACTCGTCATTTTATGCGCTTTGAGATGCCGCTTAGCCCATGACGCTATCTGAAATAGGAGCGACGTAAATTGAACAAATGTGATACAATTTCGCTGAATTCTTATATTAACCAAAATATAAAATGATTTAATCAGGTCTCTGATTGCCCTATCATAGAAGTTTAATAGTGCATTTTACTCGCCATTCCACGCGCTTTAAGATGCCGCCTAGCCCAGTACGCGGTCTGAAATAGGAGCGACGTAAATTGAACAAATGTGATAGAATTTCGCTGAATTCTTGTATTAACCAAAATATAAAATGATCTAATCGGGTCTCTGATTGCCCTATCATAGAAGTTTAATAGTGGATTTCACTCGCCATTCCACGCACTTTAAGATGCCGCATAGCCCGGTAGGCTATCTGAAATAGGAAGGACGTAAATTGAACAAATGTGATGGAATTTTGCTGAATTCTTAAATGAACCATAATATAAAATGATCTAATCGGGTCTCTGTGTGCACTACCCTGCAAATTTAACAGTGCATTTTACTCGCCATTTCATGCGCTTCGAGATGCCGCTTAGCCCAATACGCTATCTGAAATAGGAGCGACGTAAATTGAACAAATGTGATAGAATTTCCCTGAATTCTTATATTAACCTTAATGTAAAATGATCTAATCGGGTCTCTGTTCGCCCTGCCCTAGAAGTTTAATAGTGCATTTCACTCATGATTTCATGCGCTTTGAGATTCCGCATAGCCCAATACGCTATCTGAAACAGGAGCGACGTAAATTGAACAAATGTGATAGAATCTCCCTGAATTCTTATATTAACCTTAATGTAAAATGATCTAATCGGGTCTCTGTTCGCCCTGCCCTTGAAGTTTAATAGTGCATTTCACTCATGATTTCATGCGCTTTGAGACTCCGCTTAGCCCAATAAGCTATCTGAAATAGGAGCGACGTAAATTGAACAAATGTGATAGAATTTCGCTGAATTCTTGTATTAACCAAAATATAAAATGATCTAATCGAGTCTCTGATTGCCCTATCATGGAAGTTTAATAGTGCATTTCAGTCGCCATTCCACGCGCTTTAAGATGCCGCTTAGTCCAATACGCTATCTGAAATAGGAGCGACGTAAATGGAACAAATGTGATAGAATTTCGCTGAATTCTTGTATTATCCAAAATATAAATTGACCTAATCGGGTCTTTGTTCGCCCTACCATAGAAGTCTCATAGTGCATTTCACTCGTCATTTTATGCGCTTTGAGATGCCGCTTAGCCCATGACGCTATCTGAAATAGGAGCGACGTAAATTGAAGAAATGTGATACAATTTCGCTGAATTCTCATATTAACCAGAATATAAAATGATTTAATCAGGTCTCTGATTGCCCTATCATAGAAGTTTAATAGTGCATTTTACTCGCCATTCCACGCGCTTTAAGATGCCGCCTAGCCCAGTACGATATCTGAAATAGGAGCGATGTAAATTGAACAAATGTGATAGAATTTCGCTGAAATCTTTTATTAACCGTAATGTAAAATGATTTAATCAGCTCTCTGTTCGCCCTAGCCTAGAAGTTTAATAGTGCATTTTATTCGACATTTCATGCGCTTTGAGATTCCGCTTAGCCCAATACGCTATCTGAAATAGGAGCGACGTAAATTCAACAAATGTGATAGAATTTCCCTGAATTCTTATATTAACCTGAATGTAAAATGATCTAATCGGGTCTCTGTTCGCCCTACCATAGAAGTCTCATAGTGCATTTCGCTCGTCATTTCATGCGCTTTGAGATGCCGCTTAGCCCATGACGCTATCTGAAATAGGAGCGACGTAAATTGAACAAATGTGATACAATTTCGCTGAATTCTTATATTAACCAAAATATAAAATGATTTAATCAGGTCTCTGATTGCCCTATCATAGAAGTTTAATAGTGCATTTTACTCGCCATTCCACGCGCTTTAAGATGCCGCCTAGCCCAGTACGCTATCTGAAATAGGAGCGATGTAAATTGAACAAATGTGATAGAATTTCGCTGAAATCTTTTATTAACCGTAATGTAAAATGATTTAATCAGCTCTCTGTTCGCCCTACCCTGGAAATTTAACAGTGCATTTTACTCGCCATTTCATGCGCTTCGAGATGCCGCTTAGCACAATACGCTATCTGCAATAGGAGCGACGTAAATTGAACAAATGTGATAGAATTTCGCTGAATTCATAAATTAACCATAATATGAAATGATCTAATCGGGTCTCTGTTTGCCCTACCCTAGACGTTTAATAGTGCATTTTACTCGCTATTTCTTGCGCTTTGAGATGCCGCTTAGCCCAATACGCTATCTGAAATATTAGCGACGTAAATTGAACAAATGTGAGAGAATCTCGCTGAATTCTTATATTAACCTTAATGTAAAATGATCTAATCGGGTCTCTGTTCGCCCTACCCTAGAAGATTAATAGTGCATTTCACTCGTCATTTCATGCGCTTTGACATGCCGCTTAGCCCAATAAGCTATCTGAAATAGGAGCGACGTAAATTGAACAAATGTGATAGGATTTCGCTGAATTCTTAAATTAACCATAATATAGAATGATCTAATCGGGTCTCTATGTGCCCTACCCTAGAAGTTTAATAGTGCATTTTACTCGCCATTTCTTGCGCTTTGAGATGCCGCTTAGCCCAATACGCTATCTGAAATAGGAGCGACGTGAATTGAACAAATGTGATAGAATTACGCTGAAATCTTATATTAAACAAAATATAAAATGATCTAAACGGGACTCTGATTGCCCTACCCTAGAAGTTTAATAGTGCATTTTACGAGCCATTTCTTGCGCTTTGAGATGCAGCTTAGCCCAATACGCTATCTGAAATAGGAGCGACGTAAATTGAACAAATGTGATAGATTTTCGCTGAATTCTTATATTAACCAAAATATAAAATGATCTAATCGGCTCTCTGATTGCCCTATCATAGAAGTTTAGTAGTGCATTTTACTGGCCCTTCCACGCGCTTTAAGATGCCGCCTAGGCAAGTACACTATCTGAAATAGGAGCGACGTATGTTGAACAAATGTCATAGAATTACGCTGAATTCTTAAATTAACTGTAATATAAAAAGATCTAATCGGGTCTCTGTTTGCCTTACCCTAGAAGTTTAATAGTGCATTTTGCTCGCCATTTCATGCGCTTTGAGATGCCGCTTAGCACAATACGCTATCTGCAATAGGAGCGACGTAAATTGAACAAATGTGATAGAATTTCGCTGAATTCATAAATTAACCATAATATGAAATGATCTAATCGGGTCTCTGTTTGCCCTACCCTAGAAGTTTAATAGTGCATTTTACTCGGCATTTCTTGCGCTTTGAGATGCCGTTTAGCCCAATACGCTATCTGAAATAGGAGCGACGTAAATTGAACAAGTGTGATAGAATTTCTCTGAAATGTTATAGTAAACAAAATATAAAATGATCTAAACGGGACTCTGATTGCCCTATCATAGAAGTTTAGTAGTGCATTTTACTCGCCCTTCCACGCGCTTCAAGATGCCGCCTAGCGCAGTACGCTATCTGAAATAGGAGCGACGTTAGTTGAACAAATGTGATAGAATTACGCTGAATTCCTATATTAACCGTAATATAAAATGATCTATTCGGGTCCCTGTTCGCCCTACCCTAGAAGTTTAATAGTGCATTTCACTCGTCATTCCATGCGCTTTGAGATGCCGCTTAGCCCAATACGCTATCTGAAATAGGAGCGACGTAAATTGAACAAATGTGATAGAATTTCGCTGAATTCTTATATTAACCAAAATATAAAATGATCTAATCGGGTCTCTGATTGCCCTATCATAGAAGTTTAATCGTGCATTTTACTCGCCATTCCGCGCGCTTTAAGTTGCCGCCTAGCCCAGTATGCTATCTGAAATAGGAACGACGTAAATTGAACAAATGTGATAGAATTTTGCTGAATTCTTAAATTAACCATAATATAAAATGATCTAATCGGGTCTCTGATTCCCTACCCTAGAAGTTTAATCGTGCATTTTACTCGCCATTTCATGCACTTTGAGATGCCGCCTAGCCCAACACGCTGTCTGAAATAGGAGCTACGTAAGTAGAACAAATGTCACAGAATTACGCTGAATTCTTATATTAACCGTAATATAAAATGATCTAATCTGGTCTCCGTTTGCCTTATCCTAGAAGTTTAGTAGTGCATTTTGCTCGCCATTTCATGCGCTTTGAGATGCCGCTTAGCCCAATACGCTATCTGAAATAGGAGCGACGTAAATTGAACAAATGTGATAGGATTTCGCTGAATTCTTAAATTAACCATAATATAGAATGATCTAATCGGGTCTCTATGTGCCCTACCCTAGAAGTTTAATAGTGCATTTTACTCGCCATTTCTTGCGCTTTGTGATGCCGCGTAGCCCAATACGCTATCTGAAATAGGAGCGACGTAAATTGAAGAAATGTGATAGAATTTCGCTGAAATGTTATAGTAAACAAAATATAAAATGATCTAATCGGGACTCTGATTGCCGTATCATAGAAGTTTAGTAGTGCATTTTACTCGCCCTTCCACGCGCTTCAAGATGCCGCCTAGCGCAGTACGCTATCTGAAATAGGAGCGACGTTAGTTGAACAAATGTGATAGAATTACGCTGAATTCTTATATTAACCGTAATATAAAATGATCTATTCGAGTCCCTGTTCGCCCTACCCTAGAAGTTTAATAGTGCATTTCACTCGTCATTCCGTGCGCTTTGAGATGCCGCTTAGCCCAATACGCTATCTGAAATAGGAGCGACGTAAATTGAACAAATGTGATAGAATTTCGCTGAATTCTTATATTAACCAAAATATAAAATGATCTAATCGGGTCTCTGATTGCCCCATCATAGAAGTTTAATAGTGCATTTTACTCGCCATTTCATGCACTTTGAGATGCCGCTTAGCCCAATACGCAATCTGAAATAGGAACGACGTAAATTGAACAAATGTGATAGAATTTTGCTGAATTCTTAAATTAACCATAATATAAAATGATCTAATCGAGTCTCTGATTCCCTACCCTAGAAGTTTAATAGTGCATTTTACTCGCCATTTCATGCGCTTTAAGATGCCGCTTAGCCCAATACGCTATCGGAAATAGGAGCGATGTAAATTGTACAAATGTGATAGAATTTCGCTGAATTCATTTATTAACCATAATGTTAAATGATCTAATCGGCTCTCTGTTCGCCCTAGCGTAGAAGCTTAATAGTGCATTTTATTCGTCATTTCATGCGCTTTGAGATGCCGCTTAGCCCAATACGCTATCTGAAATAGGAGCGACGTAAATTGAACAAATGTGGTAGAATTTCGCTGAATTCTTATATTAACCAAAATATAAAATGATCTAATCGGGTCTTTGATTGCCCTATCATAGAAGTTTAAAAGTGCATTTTACTCGCCATTCCACGCGCTTTAAGATGCCGCCTAGCCCAGTACGCTATCTTAAATAGGAGCGACGTAAATTGAACAAATGTGACAGAATTTCGCTGAATTCTTATATTAACCATAATATAAAACGATCTAATCGGGTCTCTGATTGCCCTACCCTAGAAGTTTAATAGTGCATTTTATTCGTCATTTCATGCGCTTTGAGATGCCGCTTAGCCCAATACGCTATCTGAAATAGGAGCGACGTAAATTGAACAAATGTGGTAGAATTTCACTGAATTCTTATATTAACCAAAATATAAAATGATGTAATCGGGTCTCTGTTCGCCCTACCCAAGAAGTTTAATAGTGCATTTCTCTCGTCATTTCATGCGCTTTGAGATGCCGCTTAGCCCAATACGCTATCTGAAATAGGAGCAACGTAAATTGAACAAATGTGATAGAATTTCCCTGAAATCTTATATTAAACAAAATATAAAATGATCTAAACGGGACTCTGATTGCCCTATCATAGAAGTTTAGTAATGCATTTTACGCGCCCTTCCACGCGCTTTAAGATGCCGCCTAGCCCAGTACACTATCTGAAATAGGAGCGACGTAAATTGAACAAATGTGACAGAATTTCGCTGAATTCTTATATTAACCATAATATAAAACGATCTAATCGGGTCTCTGATTGCCCTATCATGGAAGTTTAATAGTGCATTTCAGTCGCCATTCCACGCGCTTTAAGATGCCGCTTAGTCCAATACGCTATCTGAAATAGGAGCGACGTAAATGGAACAAATGTGATAGAATTTCGCTGAATTCTTGTATTATCCAAAATATAAATTGACCTAATCGGGTCTTTGTTCGCCCTACCATAGAAGTCTCATAGTGCATTTCACTCGTCATTTTATGCGCTTTGAGATGCCGCTTAGCCCATGACGCTATCTGAAATAGGAGCGACGTAAATTGAACAAATGTGATACAATTTCGCTGAATTCTTATATTAACCAAAATATAAAATGATTTAATCAGGTCTCTGATTGCCCTATCATAGAAGTTTAATAGTGCATTTTACTCGCCATTCCACGCGCTTTAAGATGCCGCCTAGCCCAGTACGCGGTCTGAAATAGGAGCGACGTAAATTGAACAAATGTGATAGAATTTCGCTGAATTCTTGTATTAACCAAAATATAAAATGATCTAATCGGGTCTCTGATTGCCCTATCATAGAAGTTTAATAGTGGATTTCACTCGCCATTCCACGCACTTTAAGATGCCACATAGCCCGGTAGGCTATCTGAAATAGGAAGGACGTAAATTGAACAAATGTGATGGAATTTTGCTGAATTCTTAAATGAACCATAATATAAAATGATCTAATCGGGTCTCTGTGTGCACTACCCTGCAAATTTAACAGTGCATTTTACTCGCCATTTCATGCGCTTCGAGATGCCGCTTAGCCCAATACGCTATCTGAAATAGGAGCGACGTAAATTGAACAAATGTGATAGAATTTCCCTGAATTCTTATATTAACCTTAATGTAAAATGATCTAATCGGGTCTCTGTTCGCCCTGCCCTAGAAGTTTAATAGTGCATTTCACTCATGATTTCATGCGCTTTGAGATTCCGCATAGCCCAATACGCTATCTGAAACAGGAGCGACGTAAATTGAACAAATGTGATAGAATCTCCCTGAATTCTTATATTAACCTTAATGTAAAATGATCTAATCGGGTCTCTGTTCGCCCTGCCCTTGAAGTTTAATAGTGCATTTCACTCATGATTTCATGCGCTTTGAGACTCCGCTTAGCCCAATAAGCTATCTGAAATAGGAGCGACGTAAATTGAACAAATGTGATAGAATTTCGCTGAATTCTTGTATTAACCAAAATATAAAATGATCTAATCGAGTCTCTGATTGCCCTATCATAGAAGTTTAATAGTGCATTTCAGTCGCCATTCCACGCGCTTTAAGATGCCGCTTAGTCCAATACGCTATCTGAAATAGGAGCGACGTAAATGGAACAAATGTGATAGAATTTCGCTGAATTCTTGTATTATCCAAAATATAAATTGACCTAATCGGGTCTTTGTTCGCCCTACCATAGAAGTCTCATAGTGCATTTCACTCGTCATTTTATGCGCTTTGAGATGCCGCTTAGCCCATGACGCTATCTGAAATAGGAGCGACGTAAATTGAAGAAATGTGATACAATTTCGCTGAATTCTCATATTAACCAGAATATAAAATGATTTAATCAGGTCTCTGATTGCCCTATCATAGAAGTTTAATAGTGCATTTTACTCGCCATTCCACGCGCTTTAAGATGCCGCCTAGCCCAGTACGATATCTGAAATAGGAGCGATGTAAATTGAACAAATGTGATAGAATTTCGCTGAATTCTTTTATTAACCGTAATGTAAAATGATTTAATCAGCTCTCTGTTCGCCCTAGCCTAGAAGTTTAATAGTGCATTTTATTCGACATTTCATGCGCTTTGAGTTTCCGCTTAGCCCAATACGCTATCTGAAATAGGAGCGACGTAAATTCAACAAATGTGATAGAATTTCCCTGAATTCTTATATTAACCTTAATGTAAAATGATCTAATCGGGTCTCTGTTCGCCCTACCATAGAAGTCTCATAGTGCATTTCGCTCGTCATTTCATGCGCTTTGAGATGCCGCTTAGCCCATGACGCTATCTGAAATAGGAGCGACGTAAATTGAACAAATGTGATACAATTTCGCTGAATTCTTATATTAACCAAAATATAAAATGATTTAATCAGGTCTCTGATTGCCCTATCATAGAAGTTTAATAGTGCATTTTACTCGCCATTCCACGCGCTTTAAGATGCCGCCTAGCCCAGTACGCTATCTGAAATAGGAGCGATGTAAATTGAACAAATGTGATAGAATTTCGCTGAAATCTTTTATTAACCGTAATGTAAAATGATTTAATCAGCTCTCTGTTCGCCCTACCCTGGAAATTTAACAGTGCATTTTACTCGCCATTTCATGCGCTTCGAGATGCCGCTTAGCACAATACGCTATCTGAAATAGGAGCGACGTAAATTGAACAAATGTGATAGAATTTCGCTGAATTCATAAATTAACCATAATATGAAATGATCTAATCGGGTCTCTGTTTGCCCTACCCTAGACGTTTAATAGTGCATTTTACTCGCTATTTCTTGCGCTTTGAGATGCCGCTTAGCCCAATACGCTATCTGAAATATTAGCGACGTAAATTGAACAAATGTGAGAGAATCTCGCTGAATTCTTATATTAACCTTAATGTAAAATGATCTAATCGGGTCTCTGTTCGCCCTACCCTAGAAGATTAATAGTGCATTTCACTCGTCATTTCATGCGCTTTGACATGCCGCTTAGCCCAATAAGCTATCTGAAATAGGAGCGACGTAAATTGAACAAATGTGATAGGATTTCGCTGAATTCTTAAATTAACCATAATATAGAATGATCTAATCGGGTCTCTATGTGCCCTACCCTAGAAGTTTAATAGTGCATTTTACTCGCCATTTCTTGCGCTTTGAGATGCCGCTTAGCCCAATACGCTATCTGAAATAGGAGCGACGTAAATTGAACAAATGTGATAGAATTACGCTGAAATCTTATATTAAACAAAATATAAAATGATCTAAACGGGACTCTGATTGCCCTACCCTAGAAGTTTAATAGTGCATTTTACGAGCCATTTCTTGCGCTTTGAGATGCAGCTTAGCCCAATACGCTATCTGAAATAGGAGCGACGTAAATTGAACAAATGTGATAGATTTTCGCTGAATTCTTATATTAACCAAAATATAAAATGATCTAATCGGCTCTCTGATTGCCCTATCATAGAAGTTTAGTAGTGCATTTTACTGGCCCTTCCACGCGCTTTAAGATGCCGCCTAGGCAAGTACACTATCTGAAATAGGAGCGACGTATGTTGAACAAATGTGATAGAATTACGCTGAATTCTTAAATTAACCGTAATATAAAAAGATCTAATCGGGTCTCTGTTTGCCTTACCCTAGAAGTTTAATAGTGCATTTTACTCGCCATTTCATGCGCTTTGAGATGCCGCTTAGCACAATACGCTATCTGCAATAGGAGCGACGTAAATTGAACAAATGTGATAGAATTTCGCTGAATTCATAAATTAACCATAATATGAAATGATCTAATCGGGTCTCTGTTTGCCCTACCCTAGAAGTTTAATAGTGCATTTTACTCGGCATTTCTTGCGCTTTGAGATGCCGTTTAGCCCAATACGCTATCTGAAATAGGAGCGACGTAAATTGAACAAGTGTGATAGAATTTCCCTGAAATGTTATAGTAAACAAAATATAAAATGATCTAAACGGGACTCTGATTGCCCTATCATAGAAGTTTAGTAGTGCATTTTACTCGCCCTTCCACGCGCTTCAAGATGCCGCCTAGCGCAGTACGCTATCTGAAATAGGAGCGACGTTAGTTGAACAAATGTGATAGAATTACGCTGAATTCCTATATTAACCGTAATATAAAATGATCTATTCGGGTCCCTGTTCGCCCTACCCTAGAAGTTTAATAGTGCATTTCACTCGTCATTCCATGCGCTTTGAGATGCCGCTTAGCCCAATACGCTATCTGAAATAGGAGCGACGTAAATTGAACAAATGTGATAGAATTTCGCTGAATTCTTATATTAACCAAAATATAAAATGATCTAATCGGGTCTCTGATTGCCCTATCATAGAAGTTTAATCGTGCATTTTACTCGCCATTCCGCGCGCTTTAAGTTGCCGCCTAGCCCAGTATGCTATCTGAAATAGGAACGACGTAAATTGAACAAATGTGATAGAATTTTGCTGAATTCTTAAATTAACCATAATATAAAATGATCTAATCGGGTCTCTGATTCCCTACCCTAGAAGTTTAATAGTGCATTTTACTCGCCATTTCATGCACTTTGAGATGCCGCCTAGCCCAACACGCTGTCTGAAATAGGAGCTACGTAAGTAGAACAAATGTCACAGAATTACGCTGAATTCTTATATTAACCGTAATATAAAATGATCTAATCTGGTCTCCGTTTGCCTTATCCTAGAAGTTTAGTAGTGCATTTTGCTCGCCATTTCATGCGCTTTGAGATGCCGCTTAGCCCAATACGCTATCTGAAATAGGAGCGACGTAAATTGAACAAATGTGATAGGATTTCGCTGAATTCTTAAATTAACCATAATATAGAATGATCTAATCGGGTCTCTATGTGCCCTACCCTAGAAGTTTAATAGTGCATTTTACTCGCCATTTCTTGCGCTTTGTGATGCCGCTTAGCCCAATACGCTATCTGAAATAGGAGCGACGTAAATTGAAGAAATGTGATAGAATTTCGCTGAAATGTTATAGTAAACAAAATATAAAATGATCTAATCGGGACTCTGATTGCCGTATCATAGAAGTTTAGTAGTGCATTTTACTCGCCCTTCCACGCGCTTCAAGATGCCGCCTAGCGCAGTACGCTATCTGAAATAGGAGCGACGATAGTTGAACAAATGTGATAGAATTACGCTGAATTCTTATATTAACCGTAATATAAAATGATCTATTCGAGTCCCTGTTCGCCCTACCCTAGAAGTTTAATAGTGCATTTCACTCGTCATTCCGTGCGCTTTGAGATGCCGCTTAGCCCAATACGCTATCTGAAATAGGAGCGACGTAAATTGAACAAATGTGATAGAATTTCGCTGAATTCTTATATTAACCAAAATATAAAATGATCTAATCGGGTCTCTGATTGCCCCATCATAGAAGTTTAATAGTGCATTTTACTCGCCATTTCATGCGCTTTGAGATGCCGCTTAGCCCAATACGCAATCTGAAATAGGAACGACGTAAATTGAACAAATGTGATAGAATTTTGCTGAATTCTTAAATTAACCATAATATAAAATGATCTAATCGAGTCTCTGATTCCCTACCCTAGAAGTTTAATAGTGCATTTTACTCGCCATTTCATGCGCTTTAAGATGCCGCTTAGCCCAATACGCTATCGGAAATAGGAGCGATGTAAATTGTACAAATGTGATAGAATTTCGCTGAATTCATTTATTAACCATAATGTTAAATGATCTAAT